>VSMD01119165.1:0-21021 GCA_008750895.1 Mirza zaza
TCTTTTCTTTAGGTTTTTGTTTGGGTATTCACACGCCTTGTTTAGTTTCTGAGCCGGTAGGTGGTGTCTGTGGGTGAGATTCGACCACTCCCTGTATAATGAGTCAGTAGGTGTCGTGAAAAGGGTGAGCAGGATACTCTCCCGGTCAGTAGGTGGTGCTTGCTTGGAAGAACAGGCTACTCTGTTGTTTTTGTGTCCTGTTATCAGCTCTTGTTCCTGTAGAGAGAACTCTAGTGCCTCAGGTGGTGGGTGGGGCCCTGGGACTTCCAAGTGTGTCCTTTACTCCCCTTCAGTGAGGGCTGGTCTAGGAGAGAGTCTGGGCGGAGCTGAGTTGAGTAAACTCGCCCTCAGGCACCACCAATGTCATCAGCAGGTTTCAAAGTTCTGTTCTCTGCTTCCAGGCAAAGCTGACAGGGAGGGGCTAGAATGGCCCCACTCAGTCAGAGAGTCTGCGTGTGGGGGTGGGGCTGTCCGAGACCCGCAGTCTGGAGCGGGCCTGGCCTCTTTCCACCGTCCCCAAGTCCGCGGCTACTCCTGGGCCTCTGTCAGCAGGCCAGACCACACACCACCAGGCCTCCCCTGGCTGTGATGCCAGCAGGGAGGTTCCCTGCGCAGGAATGCCACCTGGGCTGGGCGCACGGCCTCTCTTTGGGGGGAGAGTTGCCCTCTAGGACGCTGATCTGCCCCTGAAGGCACACACATCTCAGCAGGCTGTTCATGTATATCCCTTCTGTGCCCCGGGCAATGCGAGGCCTCGGTGCACGGGATGTGGTCTGCAAGTCTGACCTCTGGGTCCCAGAGTTCAAACTTTGTCCCCACCAGGGAGAGGAGTGCCTGTCCCAATTCACCCACAGGGAGCCCAAGCTGGGTCTATGTCTCTCAACCTCAGGCTCTGCCCCGTTCTCCGGGGATCACCGTGCCAGCAGCACCTGGGAGGGCTGGCGGGCAGAGAGCTCACAGTCTGAGTTCCCCTTAGTCAGCTGTAGGGCCCCAAAAGGGAAGATCCCATTCCCTGTAGGTGCCTCCGGCTGGTGGCTATATTGTCTGCCTGTCTCTCTGGGCAGCCGCGGGTAGGGTCGGGGGAGGGGAGGAGGAGACAATATGGCGTCTGCTGCGCGGCTCGGGTCTGTGCACACGGAGGTGCCCCGAGGGAGTTGGGAGGCTGGTGCAGCGTCTGCTACTGTCTTATTGCTCACTGGCGGCGGTTGTCGCTGGGCTGGTGTCCTCAGGTCCCTCCGTTTGCTGGGGAACCCACCAGCAGTCCGGGATGCAGGGGAGGGGAAACGGCAGATCCACCTACCCTTCCCGCTGGTCTCCGGGCTGCTCCGGGGGTCCCAGCTTCCAGTTGTCCTCCGAGATCTCCTCCCGTGGAGTCTCCCGTGGTCTCAGGTACTCCTCCTGCCGACCCTCATCCGAAGTAGGCTCATCTTCCTGCTTCTTTCTTCTAATTTCTGCTAGAATCTGTCTTTTCTGCAGACACAGTCTGTCTGGCAGTGTTTCTCATCCGCCATCTTCTCTCCCCGTGTTCTTCCTTTTCGACCTATCCATTTAAACCTAAAGTTCCCTTTCCACACAACTTATGCTTATGTTAAAAACAGAATTTCAGAAAACAGCATTTTATTCCAGGTAACTTCAAAAGACTACATCACACATCAATATTTTCAAACTGCTAAGTCATCCCATACCCGCAATTCAGGACATATACCCCTTTTTAATATTTTCTTTTGAATCCATCTTTTTACAAATAAGAATTATTTATCTGTCTTTTATTTATTTTCTCTGAAATCCTTATCAATATAAAAATAATACAAAATCATTAATATCAATATCTGTAACAAAAAGCTTATGAAATGCAAACAAAAACTATACACACTGAGGAATCTAGACAGGGGAGAATGCAAAAAATTTGAATAATTAGGCATAATCACAAGTACACGTTTTTAGGAAAATAAAAACAGTGATCTGGATTTATGTATCAAATATGCTACTGTAACCACACATTTTACTGCTTTTTTTCTTAATTTGGATTTCATTCAAATTTTCAGGTTCAAGTTCTAGAATTGAACATATAGACAACCTCTACTGCTGTTGGATATTACTCACTGCAAGCATCTTGAATATACTGTGCCTTATTTGCCCTTGTGTCAACAATAGAGTGGACAGTGCCTGAGATTGCTTAGATTTTCGATAAAAATGGCATTAAATAATGAATTCATTAAATATATTCTTTCTATTAATCAAAATATTCAGCAGCAATAAATTTAAAGGTTCTAAGATAATATGCAACCTCTTCATGCAGAAAATCTGCACACTAGAGACTTTAGTCTGATACTATTAGGACACAGGAAAGAAGAGGACACAAAAGAATCATGTGCAATCTTGAACTAATATTTGAGCCAAACATATAAGTAACATAGGAGAAACTGCCTTCAAATGCAGGTACTTCAGATCTCTTTTGACACTTTGTTGTTTCTCTGTCCCTGCATTTTCAACCTCTCTCAGGATGCTGCAGCAATAAAGATCATTTTAAAATTTCTTCAACTGAACTTAAAGATTTAGAACCAATGATTTCTTCAAAAAAGAACCAGGTAGACAGGGAGATTCATCTGGATCATTAATTTCGGACAGAAAGGTTTTCAAAGAAAGAAATAATACAAGAAAATATTCTGCTATTAAAAAATCATATAATTCAAGAGAAAGACAAAGATACATATAATTTTGGAAAAAAAAAACCTTGTCCACAATACAGAATTTGAGTCACAATGCATTTGATTTTTAATAAAGTTTGTGTAAACATGAACTATATTTTTTAAGAAATGAAAAATAAATGACAAAAGATAAAACAACATGTTAATTGATAAAAAAGCATATAAAAAAGATGTGGAATGACATAAAAAATTAATAATAGAAGCGCCATTTTAACTCTGCATTAGAGGAATAAGTATTTCAGTAGTTGTGGCATCAATAGTGCAGGATGAATAATTGATGAAGTTTCATCCTCCCAAAAGAAAAAAATGATCAATATGTGAATTCTTTCAGAAACGTTATCATATATGAGAGACACAGAATGAAAATAATACATATATGATAATCCCAAATAAGAACACCAAACAAATAAAATATGATGATAACCACAGAATAGGCAGGGGTAAATTAAAGATCATATATACTGGTACCAGGTGTAGAAATGTACCAAATTACATAAATGAAAGGAGACAAAACACTTTTATTGGAAAAAATCAAATGAAAAGAGAAAAATTCAACCTAGGTCTATCAGAGAAAAAGAAACACATTATATAGCCTTAGGGATACATGGTTTCATTTATTATCTGGAGTATAAGGGAAGGCAAACAGTAAAAACCTTAAAAATACACATTATAAAATGGGAAAAATGTTTTTAAATGAAGAATTTATGTTATAATTAGACTGTATGTTGGCATTCAAGTTATTTAAGCCTATAATTAAAGAGAAAAATTACAGTGTGTGCTAATACAGGGATTATTTTCTGTATCTAAAATAGAAGGTTAGACACAGGTAAATTTGGGAGACTGGACAGTTCAATAGAAAATACAAGTGAGGTAGTATATTTATTTTACATATGAATAAGTAATTACAATTTAATCTTTGATGTGATTGGGAAACAAATAAGTGATGCAGGAATGTTTTTTTGTTGTTGTTTTTCAAAATATAATGCACATACGAAGAGTGAAAAACATGTTTTTCTTTTCTCTTTTCTGTTTTTTTGTGTCAGCATATTTTGGGGGTACAAACGTTAAGGTTACATACATTGCCCTTGTCTCTCCTCCTCCTTTGAGTCAGAGCTTCAAGCGTGTCCATCCCCCAGACGGTGTGCATCACACTCACTATGTATGTATATACCCATCCCCTCCTCCCCCCTCCCATCTGTCCCACACTGGACAAATATTTTTTTTTCTTAACATTTTGGTTACATTTTATATCTTTGACTGTCTCTAGCAAGGGTTGGAGGTATGCCCTTCCCCTGCACAATGTTCGCCACATTTCTCACCCCTGAATCCCTGGTGAACACCACCACCCTTTGAGCACCATAGAGTTAATCAAGGAAACAACCATGAAACTGCCATCTAAAAGAAGAAATCAATCATCGCACACTCCCAACAAGCCCTGCATGTGTTTATTCATTATCACAATCTCTCCCTTTCCACAAATGTAATTTCTAGTATAACATCTGACGTAAGTACTTACTGCTTTTTTTGTTCCTTTTTTTTATACATGTATACTTGAGAACCTAAGCCTTATATTTTAGTTTTGTTTTAGGATTTTTTATAAATTAAATCACATAATATATATTTTATGTATTTTATTTTGAATTTTATAGAGGATAATAAAATAATATATAATTTTATGGAAGATAATAAAATTCTATAGAATTTTATAGAGTTTTTACCTCTCTTTTGCTTATTTTTCTTCCTGAGTAATGTACCATGATTTAAATATATTACAAGTTATTTAACCATCCTTTGTTGGTGGGCAATGAGAAAGGTCACTTAAAAATAATAAAATTGTGAACACTCTTATACTTGTATCCTCATGCACTTAGAATGCTGATTTCTGTACCTAAAAGTTGAATTGATAATTCATAAAGAATTAACCTCTTCCAAGATTAGTAGATGTCGCATAATGTTTCCGAAATGCTTGCACCAACTAAAACCACGAACAAAATATATGAATCTTTTTTAAATGACTGTGTTTCTAATACTTAATACTGTGGTTTGTACGTTTAGCCATGAGATGCTTATATAGTAGTAGTTCTTTTAATCTTAATTGGTATTTTCCTGGTAACCCATGAGATTAAGTCAAATTTTACATGTTTATGGTCTATTTGAATATTTGTTTCTAGAAGTTAAAGATTCCTGTCATTTTTTACTGGATTATCTTATTTTTATTAATATATCAGAGTGCTTTATATTTTGAATGTAATCTTTATCTTCTACACAACTGAAAATGTGTGCAAAAATACAGTTAGGATAGTTAGATAAAATGAATGATATTTGATAGTACAACAAAGTGACTGTAATCAACAATAATTTAGGGTAGAATTTTAAATAACTAAAACAGTGGAATTGGAATGTTCCCAACACAAAGAAATGATAACAGACTGAGGTGATGAGTACTACAATTATTCTGTTTTGATTAACTAAAATTTTATGCTTGTATTAAAATATCACATGTATTAATGACAAGAGCCTTGTAGTATAGTTTAAAGTCTGGTAAGTTGACACCTCCTATTTTGATTTTATTGCCTAGGATTGATTTTGCTATATGGGGTCTTCTCTGGTTCCATACGAAGCGTAAAATTATTTTTTCTATATCTGTGAAAAATTATGATGTTATTTGTATAGAGATTGCGTTAATTCTGTAGGTCACTTTGGGTAGTATAGACATTTTAACAATGTTGATTCTGCCGTCCCATGAGCATGGTATATTTTTCAATCTGTTTACGTCCTCTGCTATTTACTTCTTCAGTGTTTCATAGTTCTCCCTGTAGAAGTCTTTTACCTCCTTAGTTAAATATATTCCAAGTTACTTTATTTTCTTTGTTGCTATTTTGAAAGGAACTGAGTCTTTGATTTGGTTCTCACTTTTACTGTTGTTGGCTTATATGAATGTCTCTGGTTTCTGTGTATTGGTTTTGTATCCTGATATTTTACCAAATTCATTTACCAGATCAAGGAATCTCTTGGTTAAATCCTTGGGGTTTTCTAGGTATAATATCATGTCATCAGCGAAGAGTGACAGTTTGATCTCTTCTGCTCCCATTTGGACACCCTTAATTCCGCTCTCTTGTCTGATTGCTGTAGCGAGGACTTCCAGCACTATGTTGAACAGAAGTGGAGATAGTGGGCAACCTTGTCTTGTTCCAGTTCTAAGTGGGAATGCTTTCAATTTTTCCCCATTCAGTATTATATTGACTGTGGGTTTGCCATATATGGCTTGTATCATTTTTAGGTAAGCCCCATCTATACCTATTTTGTTGAGCGTTCTTATCATAAGAGGGTGTTAATTTTGTCAAATGCTTTCTCTGCGTCTACTGAGACGATCATATGGTCTTTGTTTTTGCTTCTGTTTATATGGTGGATTACATTTATAGATTTGCATATGTTGAACCCTGGGATGAAGGCCCCATGGTTGTGATCATTAAAACAGCTTTTTACTGGCACAAGAACAGGGACATTGACCAGTGGAACAGAACCGAGAACCCAGATAGAAAACCATCCTCATATAGCCATATAATCTTTGACAAAGCAGACAAAAACATACCCTGAGGTAAATAACCCATATTCAATAAATGGTGCTGGGAAAACTGGATAGCCACATCTAGAAGACTGGAACAAGACCCACGCCTTTTACCTCACACAAAAATCAACTTACGCTGGGTAACAGACTTGAACCTTAGATGTGAAACTATGAGAATTCCAGAGGAAAATGTTGGAAATACTCTTCTAGACATTCTCCTAGGCAAATGATTTATGAAGAAGACCCCAAAGGCAATCACAGCAGCAACAAAAATAAACAAATGGGACATGATCGAATTAAAAAGCTTCTGCACAGCCAAAGAAACTGTCAAGAGAGCACACAGACAACTCACAGAGTGGGAGAAAATTTTGGCAAGCTACATATCTGATAAAGGGCTGATAACTAGAATCTATTTAGAACTCGGGAAAATCAGCAAGAAAAAAATCAAACGACCCTATCACAAAATGGGAAAAAGACATGAAGAGAAAGTTCTCAAAAGAAGACAGAATAATGGCCAACAAACATATGAAAAAAATGTTCAACATCAATAATCATCAGGGAAATGCAAATCAAAACCACAATGAGATATCACTTAACTCCAGTGAGAATGGCCTTTATCAAAAAGTTCCCAAACAACAAATGCTGGCATGGATGCAGAGAGAGGAATACTCCTACACTGCTGGTGGGACTGCAAACTAGTTCAACCTCTGTGGAAAGCAATATGGAGATACCTCAAAGTGATAAAAGTAGATCCACCATTTGATCCAGCAATTCCACTACTGGGCATCTACCCAACAGATCAAAAGTCACTTTATGAAAAAGACAGCTGCACTCCAATGTTTATAGCAGCACAATTCACAATTGCAAAGTTGTGGAAACAACCCAAGTGCCCATCAATTCATGAGTGGATTATTAAAATGTGGTATATGTATATCATGGAGTACTACTCAGCTTTAAGAAACAATGGTGATATAGCACCTCTTATATTTTCCTGGATAGATCTGGAACCCATTCTACTAAGTGAAGTATCTCAAGAATGGAAAAACCAGCACCACATGTACTCACAAGCAAATTGGTATTAACGGATCAACACCTAAGTGGACATATAGGAAAAACATTTATCAGGTGTTGGGAGGGTGGGAGGGCTGAGTAGGGGGTGGGTATATATAACCATAATGAGTACGATGTGCAACGTTTGGGGGACGGACATCCTTGAAGTTCTTACTCGAGGGGGGAGCAGGGCATGGGCAATATAAGCAACCTTAACACTTGTACCCCAATAATACGCTAAAAAAATAAACAAGAGAATAAATACAAGTTGCTTTAAAAATAAAATATCACATGTATCCTATTAAGATATACTACTATTATGTACCCATAATAATTAAAAATAAAATTAAAATAAATATAAAAACCAATTTTTGAATTACACTCTTGATAAACCTTTGAACGACAAATGTCTCACCTCAATATAATCTAAATTATGAAATATTTAAATAAGGACTTGTGCCTTCCAATCCTTATTTGTGAAATCTATACCTATTTTGTGTTTATGAGCATGCTATACCTATTTTGTGTTTATGGGGGTACAGATGTTTTTGGCTACATGGATCACTTTTGTTATGCTTGAGTCAGGGTTGTAAGCCTGCCTATCACCCAGATAGTGTTCATTGTACCCATTAGGTAGGTTTCTGCCCATACCCTCCTGCACTGCCTACCCTCCCACACCCCCATATTATCTACTGAGTTTTACTTTCATCTGTGCACATATGTGCTCATTGGTTAGTTCCAATTCTGTAGTACTTCACTTAGGATAATGGTCTACAGTTCCACCGAGATTGTTGCAAAAGTCATTTATGCATCTTTTTGTATGGCTGAGCAGTACTCTGTGGTATGCATATACCATATTTTGTTAATCCGCTCATGAATTGATGGGCACTTGGGTTGGTTCCACATCTTTGCAACTATGAATTCTTCTGCAGTAAACATTTGAGTGCAGGTGTCTTTTTGATAAAATTACTTCTTTTCCTTTGGGAAAAGTAGTGGGATTGCTGGATCAAATGGTAGGTCTACTTTCAGTCTTTGAGGAATCTCCATACTGTTTTCCAGAGAGGTTGTACTAATTTTTTTTTATTATTACGTCAGGAAAATATGAGAGTATAAACATTTTGGTTACATTTGATATCTTTGCCTCTCCCTAGCAAGGGTTAGAGGTATGCTCCTCCCCTCCCCAATGCTCACTGCATCCCTCAGATGTGGGTCTAACCCCCAACCCCCAAATCCCTAGTGCATAGCACCACCATTTGAGCACCATAGTGTTGATCAGTCCCACTAACAGCGTATAAGTTTCCTTTCTCTCTGTATTCACACCAACATCTACTGCTTTGGGCCTTTTTAATATAAGCCATTCTAACTGGGATAAGGTGATATCTCATTGTGGTTTTAATTTGCATATCCCACATGATTAGTGATGTTGGGCACTTTCTCATGTTTATTGGCCATTTGTCTATCTTCTTCTGAAAAGCTTCTCTTCATGTCTTTTGCCCTCATTTTAATGGGATTGTTTGTTCATTTGTTTGTTTGTTTTCTGCTGATTTGTTTAGTTCACTGTAGATTCTGGTTATTAGCTGTTTACTGGATGCATGCCTTGTAAATATTTTCTCCCATTCTGTAGGTTGTCAATTTGCTCTGTTGATTATTTCCTTAGGTGTGCAGAAGCTTTTAATTTAATCATGTTACATTTATTTATTTTTGTTGTTGCTCTGATTACCATTGGAGTATTTTCAAAAATTGCTTGCCTAGGCCAATACCTAGAATAGTTTTTCCAACATTTTCTTCTAGCATTATTATGGTTTGATGCCTTACATTTAAATCTTTATCCATCTTGAATTCATTTTGGTGAGTGGTGAGAAATATGAATCCTGTTTCATTCTTCTGCATATGGCTAACCTATTCTCCCAGCAACAATTATTGAATAGGGCTTCTTTTCCCATTTGTGTATTGTTGTCTGCTTTGTCAAAGATCAGTTGCTTGCATAGTGACGATTTTATAACTGCATTCTGGGTTGTGTTCTATTGGTCTATGTGCCAACTAAAAAAATTAAAAATTTAAAATATAAATAAAATATGCAAATATTTTCTCCCTTTGTGTAGGTTGTGTATTCACCCTAATTATTGTTTCCTCGGCTGTGCAGAAGCTTTCTGATTTGATCAGGTCCCATTTATTTATTTTTGTTGTTGCTATGCTTGCTTTTGGGGTCTTCTTCATAAATTCTTTGCCTAGGCCGATGTCCAGAAGAGTTGTTCCAACATTTTCTTCTAAAATTCTTATGGTTTCTTGCCTTAGGTTTAAGTTTGTTATCCATCGCTAGTTGATTTTTGTGAGAGGTCAAAGGTGTGGATACTGATTGTCTTCTACAGGTGGCTATCCAATTTTCCCAGCACCATTTATTGAATAGGGATTCTTTTTCCCAGTGTATGTTTTTTTCTGCTTTGACAAAGATCAGATGACATTATGGCGATTGTTTTATACCTGAATTCTCAGTCCTATTCAATTGGTCAATGTCTCTGTTCTTGTGCCAGTAATACTGCACATCTAATAAAGGGCTGATAACTAGAATCTATATAGAACTCAGGAGAGTAACAAGAAAAAATCAAAGAATCCCATTAAAACGTGGTCAAAGGACATGAAGAAACACTTTTCAAAAGAAGACAGACCAATGGATGACAAACATATGAAAAATTGCTCAACATTTCTAATGCTCAGGTGACTGCTACTCAGAGCCACAATGAGGTATCACAAAACTCCAGTGACACTTTTCTGACTTTTATCAAAAAGCCCCAAAACAACAAATGCTGGTATGTGTACAGAGAGATAAGAACACTTATACACTGCTCTTGGGACTGCAAATTAGTACCACCTCTGTGGAAAGGAATATGGAGATTCCTTAAGGAACTAAAAGTAGAAATGCCATTTGATCCAGCAATCACACTAGTGGGCATTTATCCAAAGGGGAAAAACCTTCTATAAAAAAGACATCTTCACTAGAAAGTTTATAGCAGCATAATTCACAATTCAGCATGAACCAATATTGCTACTTCACTCTCTGTGATAGAAGAATTTCTGTAAAGAACATTTATGGTTCTTTTCCTTCTCTTCCTTACCTGTATTCTCCATGAAATTCACTGTAGAGGCCCTTCACCACTAGTATACTTATAAAATTTGCCAGTGTTTCAACATTGCATTGGCTACCTCTTAGTTAACCACATACAAGTCTAGAAACTAGGGGGGAAATGTCAAGGAAAATGATATCATGTTCATAAGTCTTCATTAGACTTTTGTCAGATGGTCCATTATCAATAAAGAACTAACTTATATTTCCATATTACTAATAATTTAAAGGAATATACTATTTCTATTTTCTCATCCTTCTATTCAGAGCACATGACAAGATTACCTGACATATAGAGGAGGCATATAATGACTGCTTTTTGAAAGGAGAGAAAAAGGAAAGAAAGTAGCAAGGGAGAAAGAGAGGAAGGGAGGTATAAATATAAGTTAACAAACATGTTCAACAACTTTCTTGGAACTTTACCTGGTAGGACTTAGGCATGCCACTTATAATTTGTCACTCGGAAAATGTTACTGATATCACAAAAGGGCTCCATTTGAATAAAAATGATAATAATGAGGCGCTGTAGAGACTAAGGAGTAATGAGTGTTAAAAAGCAGTTATGGGTACGGATTTTTCTCTCTAAAAGAAAGACAAAAACTTTGCCTCAGTGAAATAAAGTGGCACATATATATTTATTTAAATATTAATAGAATATAATTGGCAAAGAAACATTTCTGCATTTAAGTAGACATTTAGATTTCTGCAAATAGGGAAAGCAGAAAAAAATTAGCTTATAAAAATAAAACTTGTTCATATCTGAATCTCTGAATGTACCTGTGGGGAAAAGGAAAAATAGAGAGTGAGAGCTAGGAGATTTCTGAAAATTTAGAAACATTTATAGGGATATTAAGTGCTGATGAACCCAAGAGGGCTGACTTAAAATCTTCTATGTCTCTCATGGCTTTTGCTTGTGACTAGGGAATCCTTCATTCCATGTTAATAACTCCTCCTTATCCACACATTAATTAAGGACCATTAAAATTTGTGGCTAGCATCTTTGTTCTCTAATTTGAGCACAAGAAATTCATCCTGTGTTCCAGGATACTACAGACATCACTATGAGTTTTGTTGGGGGAGGAGCACACAAAGATGGTCTCAGGCAGACTTACAGAAGAAGAGTGTCTTTACTACAGAGACAAAAGGAAAAGTGTGAAAAGTTATCCCAAAGATGACCACAATGTCATATTGGCAAAGATCACAGCTCAAGGCCGATTCAAGCTACTGACAACAACTGAGTGCCATTATGCAGAGTTCAAATAGAAAATAGAACCATTGCAGAACACAAAACTCCATGGTATGAGATTGGACTCCAAAGACGAGAAAAACTAATGAGTGAAGGTGAAATGAGGAATAGACAATATTTTTCAGGTGCCTGGTAAGAGCACAGCAAACTCCCGGCATCAACAGAGGAATAAGTTTCATGATTCCTGTATTCACCCTCATAATTTGTCATTAAAGCTTCTCCGATAACAATCACTCCATCAACTAACCAGGAACTGACATACTCCCCACCTTCCACACCACTATTTGTGCTTGTCAGGTCCTGCTGACCTGTCAGCTCTTTATTCTTGAATCAGTCAGACACTGTGATTACTCTCAAAGGATCATAATTGTGATAATCCTCAGAAGAGAAAATTTTGCCCCTGTTAGAAAAAATCAGTTCGTTTCCTATGGATGGAGGTACCATAGAATTAAACATTGAATAGAAAACCCGTAACAATCGCAGTATTTAATTGACTGACTAGTTTAACCTAAATGTATGTCATCTGATACAGCCTTCCTGTTATAAAATGTCTATTCCCTGCTGATTTGATTCTTTCATTTGAGGTTAAGCAACATTAAGAACAGCTGATTTTTGGATTTCTGTCATATTGGTGACACTGAGTGTATGGTTAGCTGATTCATGTGCTTGCAATTTAAGAAAGAAAATTTATTGACAAGTCTAGGAAAGAATAAAAAACTTAACCACAGTTTTCACTGGATCACAAACATTTCTCTAATGTGGAGTTGGAGAATTTCTTGATTAAGAATATGTTGTTTTTAGGCTGGGCGCGATGGCTCACGCCTGGAATCCTAGCACTCTGGGAGGGCAAGGCGGGCGGATTGCTCAAGGCTAACACCACCGCACTCACTCTAGCCTGGACAACAAAGTGAGACTCTGTCTCAAAAAAAAAAGAAAAAAAAAGAAAAAAAGAAAAGTGATGATTTTGATTGAAAAACTGTCATATAAGGTATTAGAGCCCAAGATTTCAGAAAATTCACTCATCAGTGAAATTAAATGATTACATTTTCTTCAGTTCTTCTATAGCCCCGTCCTGAATTATTTTGGGATCCCCAGTTTTGCCCTCTGTCTTTCCTGTCTTGTTCCCTTTTAAGGAATTGATCCTTTCACCCCTTTATTGTCCATGGATATCTTGTGTCTGAGCTCACAAAATTACAAAAGCCAGTGCTGGATTGGGATTCCATTCCGTGCCATGTATCTCGTTGCCATGTTTGGAAACTCTTTGCTTCTGATCATTATCAAATCAGAGCACAGTCTCCATGAGCCCATGTATGTTTTCTTAGGCATGCTAGGAGCCACGGATATTGCACTTGCTAGCAGCATTGTGCCTAAGATGCTTGGAATCTTCTGGTTTCATGTGCCTGAAATCTACTTTGATTCCTGCTTGCTTCAGATGTGGTTCATCCACACATTTCAGTGTATAGAGTCAGGCATCCTGCTGGCCATGGCCCTGGACCGTTACGTGGCCATCTGTTACCCGCTGAGACACGCCACCATCTTCACCCACCAACTTGTCACCCAAATAGGGGTTATGGTCGCACTCAGAGCTGCTGTTCTTGTAGCCCCATGCCTGATACTGATAAAGTGCCGGTTTCAGCTTTATCACACGACAGTCATCTCCCACTCCTACTGTGAGCATATGGCCATTGTGAAACTAGCTGCAAAAAATGTCCAAGTCAACAAAATCTATGGTTTGTTCGTGGCCTTCACTGTCGCAGGCTTTGACCTCACATTCATCACATTGTCCTACATCCAGATATTTATCACTGTTTTTCGTTTGCCCCAGAAGGAGGCTAGGCTTAAGGCATTCAATACCTGCATCGCTCACATCTGTGTCTTCCTTCAGCTTTACCTCCTGGCCTTCTTCTCCTTCTTTACACACAGGTTTGGTTCCGGTATCCCCCCTTATATCCACATTCTCTTCTCTAGCATGTACTTACTTGTCCCTGCATTTCTTAACCCACTGGTCTATGGTGTGAAGACTAAGCAGATTCGTATTCGTTTGGTAAAAATTTTTTGTTCATAAAGTCTATCTGAATTAACACATTTATGCTTTCCTCTATTTCAGTCTCTCAAAATATAATACAACAAAAATACGCATTATTTGATGTGCTTGAATTTTCCATTTAATTGATTGGTGAAATTTGCCAGTTTGACACCTGGTTTCAGATCATCATAGCTCATGAAACTATCCATCAATGGGGTTGTGATCCTACCTGAGTAATGAACGTGAGAAATATCAAGAGACAAAACACTGAATATATATGTGTGTGTGATTGTAGACACTGTTTATTTTTCTATTTTATGTTTTGGTCCTTTGTTGAGTTCTTCCTCTAAGAATTCTTCTCTAGGAGAATTTTGTCAACCAGGTGTTGTATTCAGTCTGATTCTTGGGGAAAGATGAATGAATGGCTAGGGAAGTAAGAACACACAATGACAGGTAACTGATAGAGGAGATTTAAACTGGAGAATTTGGTTAAACTAACTATGCAGCTTTTTTTTTCTATTTTGAACATTTATTTTTTATTTCAGTATAATATGACGGTACAAATGTTAAGGTTACATACATTGCTCTTGCCTTCCCTCCCCTCTCGAGTCAGAGCTTCAGGCATGTCCATCCCCCAGACAATGCACATCGCACTTATAAGTGTATATATTCCCATCCCCTCTGCCCCCATCCCACCTGCCCAAATCCCAACAAATGTTTTTTTTTTTATTTTTTTTAACATTTTGGTTAGATTTTATAACTTTGCCTTTCCCCAGCAAGGGCTAGAGCTATGCCCTTCCCCTCTACACTGTTTGCCACATCCCTCAGTTGTGGGTCTACCCCACCAAACCCTGAATCCCTGGTGAACACCACCACCCTTTCAGCACCATATTGATAATTGGTCAGTACCAATTTGATGGCGAGCTCATATGGAGCCTATTTTTTTGACCTGTGTCACCTCACTTTGGATAATGGCCTTAAGCTCAATCCAGGATAATATAAACAGCACTAGCTTGCTGCAAATTGAGTAATATTCCATTGTAAACATATAGCAAATTTTAATAATCCAGTCATGAATTGACATGCACTTGGGTTGTTTCCACATCCTTACAATAGTGAATTGTGTTACCATAAACATTCAGGTGCAGATGTCTTTATAATAGAATGTCTTTCATCTACTACGCAGCTTTTTGAATATGGTTTGAATGTGAGGTACAATTTGGCGAGACAAGGAAGTTATCAATATCAAAAATGATCATTACTGTTGAGCCTATTTGGGGTACTTTATCTGAAAGCATTAATATTCCCCTGGAAGGATTGTCTCCACAAGAATGAAACTTACATGTATGTGTGTGTGCTTGGGCTTGTGGCAGCACACCCTCTCACTGGATGCAAAACATTCTGCCCTAAATTAACCAAGGCTATTATATTAATGAAGAGGCAACGTGATTTTATCCAAGATTAATTAACTGAAAATTTATGGCTAGTTGACTGTTCTCGAAAAACTTCAGTTCATAGATAATTTTTTAAAGATTATAGAAAATATTCACAGGTGTACAAATGTCCATACTTTGATTTACCAGATTCAAATCACTGCATATAGTAGAAATAGTGGACTGCTTGTCACATAGCTGTTGAGTATTTTGATTGGTTTCAGTGACTACGTCTTATCACATATTTGTGGCTGTTGAGAATGATTATATTATAGATACAGAGGCTATCTTAGGCAATCTCTTGAGACTGTTTCAAGTATTATTACTTAGTAGAGCTAATTGTACTGGACTACAAAGAGGGTTTGTTTTTCTTATATAACATAGTGCCCTTAATAAATAAGCTGAGATAGCTTTACAGGTTATATCTTAAGAGTCTAGCCAGGGCTCACCAAACTTTTATATAAGGGGCCAGATAATAATTAGCTTAGGATTTGTGGGAATTTAGTATTACATAAATCTTACATTTCATATTATATAAATACATTAAAACTTTTAGAAAAGGCACTGTTCCTCAAAATATCCCCAATTCAGGAAAGATTATCACTGTCCCCTCCCTTGACCAATCCGGAAATCTAGTCATTTTATTTAAAATTGACCTCAATTCCATACAATATACCTACCCACTTAATCACCAAGTCCTAGTGATTACTTAAATAGGTCTTTAATATATTGCCTCTTCTCTATCAGTTATAACGTCTTTCCCATATCAACCCTTCACAAGATTTTATGTGAAATAATGAAATGTTATGTATTCACCTTTCATTTATTGGTATTTGTATATAAGCCACATTTCAGCAAGTTACTAAAGTTAGCACTGCAGAATTAAAATCTAGTCTTTCTTCTTCGTGTATGATTTCCCTGGTTTGTTTCTGTTCCCCTCCTCCAAGATTTCATAGAGCCATCACATTGCTCTCCAATGTTTTTTTCATTATGCAGCTATTCCCTCCATTAAGAACATATGCCTAATTTATTTGTATGTTCACCTCCTACACACAGTGCAGGGCACATTAAAAAAAAAAAAAACTTTCAGTCAGTCAGTTTTAGTACATTTTTAAGAATCTTCTACAACATGTACTATCCCACTCTTATTCAGTTATGGAGTAGGGAACAAGATGAAACATGTTAAGTATCAGTTGAGAAACCAAAGTAGCAGTTAAATATCTGATGGACAGGATGTGGTCCTGGTGTTGGTGAGGAATGTATGTGTATATGCTATATATATACACATATGTATACGTGTGTGTGTATGTTAGCAAAAGTTCCGTACTTGTCCCTGGGGCCAAATTAGAACAAGGACAAGTAGTTGAAGAGAAGGAAAGAGATTTATTGTTATTTTGCAAACAACAACAACAAAAATCTCAGAAAAGAAGATAAACTGAAACTCTAAAGGTAGTTCATGGTCAGTTTAGTTCAATCTTCCTACATTTTAATGATGAATAAATACATATTGAAAGAAGAAATGAGAGAATAAACATATATTAAAAATCCACTGCAATTTGCATAATAAGCATTAATTCTTGCAATGAAATTATTTACATATCTCTCTCAATCAGAAGGTAATATGGAGAAAGAGGTGTTCCAAACTAAAATAAACTAATTACAATCAATTAAGAGGAATAAGTCCTGGTGTTCTATTGCACAGTAGGGTGACTATGCTTAATTTATAGGTACAAGAGAGGCTTTGAATATTCTCACCACAAAGAAATGATTATTGCAGTAGGTATTCGATGCTTATTGGATCATTATAGTACATAGATATGTCTGGAAACATCAAACAGTACCATTAAATTTGTATAATTACAATGTGTCACCTTTACTATTTCAAAATATTAATATTATGGGGGTACAAATGTTTTTGGTTACATGGATCACTTTTGCTATGCTTGAGTCAGGGTTAAATGCGCCCATCACCCAGATAGTATTCATTGTACCCATCAGGTAGGTTTTTGCCCTTACCCTCCTCCACCCTCTCCTATGCTTGACTGAGTTTTATTTCCTTGTGTCCTCATATGTCCTTATGGGTTAGTTCCAATTTAATAGCAAGTACATGTGGTGCTTGTTTTCCATTCTTTAGTTATTTCACTTCATATAATGATCTTCAGTTCAATCCAAATTGTGGCAAAAGGCCTTAATTCATTCTTCTTCATGGCTTAGTAGTATTGTAGAGCATACATATACTACATTTTATTAATCCATTCATTAACCTATGGACACTTAGGTTGGCTCCACATCTTTGCAATTGTGAATTGTTCTGAAATAAACATTCAAGTGAGTGCAGGTATATTTTTGATAAAATGACTTGTTTTCCCTTGGATAAGTAGCGAGCAGTGGGATTGCTAGATCAAATGGTGGGTCTACTTTCAGTCCTTGAGGAATCTCCATAGTGTTTTCCATAGAGATTGTGCTAATTTACAGTCCCACTGACAGTGTAGACGCATTCTTTTCTGTCTGCATCCACAACGGCATCTATTGTTTTTTGGCATTTTTAAGAAAAGACATTCTACGTGGGATAAGGTGACATCTCATTGTGGTTTTAATTTGCATGTCCCTCATGATTAGTGACATTGGGTATTTTTTCACATTTATTGGCCATTTGTCCATCTTCTTTTGAAAAGCTTCTGTTCATGTCTTTTGCCCACTTTTTATTATGGTTATTTTTTTGTTTGTTTGCTTGTTTGTTTTTTTTCTTGCTTACTTGTTTTATTTCTTTGTAGATTCTGGTTATTAGCTCTTTATTGGATATATAGCTTGCAAATATTTTATCCCATTCTGTAGGTTGTCAATTTGCTCTGTTGATTATTTCCTTGGCTGTACAGAAGCCTTTTAATTTAATCAAGTTCATTTATTTTATTTTTGCAGTTGCTCAGATTACCATTGGAGCCTTCTTCAAAAATTATTTGCCTTGTCCAGTATCTAGACAAGATTTTCCAACATTTTTTCTACCAATCTTATGGTTTCATGCCTTACATGTAAATCTTTTATATACCTTGAATTAGTTTTTCTGAGTGGTGACATATATGGATCCTTTTTCATTCTTCTGAATATGGCTATTCAATTCTCCCAGAGCCATTTATTGAATAAGGCTTCTTTTCCCCAGTGTACATTGTTGTCTACTTTGCCAACAATCAGTTGGATACATGAGGATGGCTTTATATCTGGGTCATCTGTTCTGTCCCATTGGTCTATATGTCAATTTAAAAAGTTAAAAATTAAAAAATAAATAAAATATTCAAACATATTCTCTCGTTCTGTAGATTGCCTATTCACCCTAATGATTATTTCCTTGGCTGTGCAGAAGCTTTTAATTTAATCAAGCCCCCCTTTTTAATTTTTGTTGCTGCTCTGCTTGCTTTTGGAGTCTTCTTTATAAACTTTGCCTAGGCTGATATTTATAAGAGTTCTTCCAAAATTTTGTTCTAAAATTCCTATAGTTTCATGCCTTAGGTTTAAGTCTCTTATCCATCATGAGCTGATTTTTGTGAGAGTTCAGAGGTACAGGGATATTCTTTATCTTCTACATGTGGCTATCCAATTTTCCCAGCACCATTTATTGAAAAGGGTTTCTTTTTCCCAGTGTATGAATTTTTCTACTTTGGCGAAGATCATATCACAATATGAAGATGGTTTTATATCTGGATTCTCAGTCCTGTTCCATTGTTGTATGTTTCTGTTCTTATGCCAGTAATGCTACCTAGCAGATAAAGGGTTGATAACTAGAATCTCTATAGCACTCAGGAAAGTAACAAGAAAAAAAATCAAACAATCCCATTAAAAAGTGATCATAGGACATGGATACAGACTTTTCAAAAGAACATAGACTAATGGCCAACAAACATACGAAAAATTGCTCAACATTTCTAATCCTCAGGGAACTGCTAATCAAAGCCACAATGAGGTATCACAAAACTCCAGTGAGAATGATTTTTAATAAATAGTCTTCAAACAGCAAATGCTTATGTGGATGCAGAGAGATAGGAACACTAATACGCAGCTGTTGGGAATGCAAATTAGTTCAACCTCTGTGGAAAGGAATATGAAGTTATCTTAAAGAACTAAAAGTAGAAATAACATTTGATATAGCAATCCCACTATTGCACATTTACCCAAAGAGGAAAACAAAGAAACAAACATTTTATAAAAAAGACATCTGAGAGAAAAAAAAAAAAAAAAGAAAGAAAGAAAGGGAGCAAAAGAAAAAAATATATATATTCTTTAGTCAACTTAGTAAAAGAGAAAAAAAAAGAAAAACGGTAAAAACGCACCTGCACTCCAATGTTTATAGCAGAACAATTCACAATTAAATATGAACTGGTACTATTGTTTCACTCTACATGATAGAGGAAAGAACATTTAGGATTCTTTGCCTTCTCATCTTTGTCCGTATTCTCCATGAAATCCACTGAATCTACTCTGGATGCCCCTCCACCATTAGTATTCTTCCTAAATTTGCCAATGTCTCAACATTTCATTGACTACCTCTTAGTTAACTATATACAAGTCTAGAAACTAGGGGGAAAATGTCAAGGAAAATGGTATCATGTTCTTAAGCCTTTCATAGACTTTTATCAGATGGTCCATGATAAATGAAGGACTAACTCATATTGCCATATTACTAATCATTTAAAGGAATTTACAATTTCTATTTTTTCCCTTCCATTCAGAGCACATGACGAGATCACCTCACATATAGGAGGCATATAATGACTGGTATTTGAAAGGAGAAAAAGGAAAGAAAGGAGCAAGGGAGAAAGAGAGGAAGGGAGGTATGGGTATAAGTTAACAAACATGTTCAACAACTTTCTTGAAACCTTACCTGGTAGGACTTAGGCATGTCCCTTGTCACTCTGAAAATTTGTCACTCTGAAAATGTTACTGATAGCACACAAAAAAGACTTGAATTGAATAAAATTGAAAATAATTAGGCTGTAGAGACTAAGAGGTAATGTGTGATAAAAAGTAATTATGGATACAAATTTTTCTTTTTAAAGGAAAGATAAAAACTTTACCTCATTAAAAGACAGTGTCGCAAATATATTTATTTATATATTAATAGAATATAATTGGCATAGAAACATGTCTGCATTTAAGTAGACTTTTAGATTTCTGCAAATAGGAACAGCACAAAATAATTAGTTTATAAAAATAAATCTTGTTTATATCAATATCTCTAAATGTAGCCTGCGGGGAAAGAGAAAAAAATGTGTGAGGAGATTTCTGCAAGTATAGAAACAATTACAGGGATATTTTTTTGTTGTTGTTAAGCTTGTTTGTTTGTTTTTTCTTTTATTTCATCATATTATGGAAGTACAAATATTGTTAGGGTTACAAATATTGCCCCTGCCCCCTTCCTCCCCCTGATATGTCCAATCCCCTGGTGGTGTGCATCACACACGTTATGGAAGCATACACCCCTTTCCTCCTCCCCACGCCTGCCTGCCCACCACCTGTTAAAAAGTTTTTTTTTTAGCATTTTGGTTACATTGTATATCTTTGCCTCTCCCTAAGAAGGGTTAGAGGTATGCCCTCCCCCTCCAAAATGCTCATCCCATCCCTAAGGTTGGGTCCCCCACACACACCGAATCTGGTGAGCATTGCCACCATTTGAAAACCAAAGTTTAAATCAGTCAGTACCAATTTGATGGCAAGTAGATGTGGAGCACATTTTCCATGTCTTGTGTCGCCTCATTTTGGATAACGGGCTTAAGCTTAATCCAGGATAGCATAAATGGTGCTAGCTCACTGTCATTTCTTAGGATTGAGTAATATTCCATTGTGAGCATATACCACATTTTAATTATCCACTCATGAA
>VSMD01119166.1:0-43571 GCA_008750895.1 Mirza zaza
ATACACATTCAGTAGAAATCATATTTCAGTAGTCAATAAATTGCATGAGATACTCAACACTTTATTATAAAATAGTCTTGTATTAGATAATTTTGCCCAGGTGTAGGCCAATATAAGTGCTCTGAGCACATTTAAAGTAGGCTAAGCTAAGCTATGATGTTCAGTAGGTTAGGTGTATTAAATACACTTGCAACTTATGATATTTTAAACTTACGATGGATTTTATCAAGACATAACCCCATCATAAGTCAAGAAGCATGTGAAGAGAACAAATGTAGAAGCCCAAAGACCAGTTAGGGTGAAAGCCCAGAGACAACTGCAGTCATCTAAGCAAGAAATGATGGTGGCTCAGATCAAGGTAGTAGAAGCAGAAGCAGATAGATTTGTATTCATTTTGAAAGAAGAGACTACAGAATTTCCTGATGGATTGGATGTGGGGCATAAGAGAAAGACAAGAATCAAACATGACTCCAAGATTTTTAACCTGAGCAAGTAGAAAGATGGAATTACCATCAACTGAGGAGAAGGTTATAAGAGGAGCAAGGGGGTTGGGGGTGGGGAGAAAGGGGGAAGAAATCAGAAGTTTAATTTGAATATGTTGAGTCTGACATATCTATGAAGACTTCCAAATGGAAATAATGAACAAGAACTTGGATATACAAGTCTGGGGTTTCAAAGGAGAAATAAGCATAAAGATGATGTTTAAAGCCATGAGACTGAATGTGATCACTAACAAAGCAAATGTGGGTACAGAATAGAAGAGGGCCAAGGACTGGGCCCTGAAGGCAGTGCAGAAGAGAAGGTATCCACAAAGAAGTTCATGAAGAAATAACTGATGAAATAGAAAATAAAGCCAAGAAAATGTATTATTCTAGAAGCCAAATGAAAAAAAAGTGTACCAAATGCTGCTTATTGACATAATAAGATGAGAAATAAGAATTATTTATTGGATTTTACAATGAAAAAGTCATTAGTGACCTTTTCAAGAATAATTTCACTGAGTGATAGGACCCAAACCCCACTGAAATAGTTTTCAGAGAGAACTGAAGGAGAACACAACAAAAATAGACAACTCTTATAAGGAGTTTTGCAGAAAAGGGGAGCAAAGAAGTAGGCTGATAACTTACTAGGCAAATTAGGGGGTCAAGGGGAGTATTTTTATGTGTATGAGTATAGAGATGGGGTCTTACTATGTTGCTTAGGCTGGTCTCAAACTCCTGACCTTAAGCGATCCTTCCACCTCCGTCTCCTAAAGTGCTGGAATTATAGGCATGAGCCACCATGTCTGGCCAGGAGGAGGATTTTTATGATGGAAAAATAATAGTGTATTTGTATGTTAATACGACAAACCTATAGAAAACAAAAAACAGGGACAGGAGAATTACTGGAGCAATTTCCTTGACAGGTGAGATGACATCTAATGCACAAATGGAGGGACAACTTTTAGACAGGGCCATGGCTAATTTATCTATGCAAACAGATAAGCAGTGTTTAAGAAAAGCAGTGTTTAAGGGTGCATGTGTTATCAGGAAGTAGAAGTAGTGGTTTAAGTCTGCAAATGTTAATTTCTAGCTGATTCTGCTGCCCGGGCTAGAGTGCCGTGGCATCGACCTAGCTCACAGCAACCTCAAACTCCTGGGCTCAAGCGATCCTACTGCCTCAGCCTCCCGAGTAGCTGGGACTACAGGCATGCACCACCATGCCCGGCTAATTTTTTTTCTATATATTTTTAGTTGTCCAATTAATTTCTTTCTATTTTTACTAGAGACTGGATCTCGCTCTTGCTCAGGCTGGTTTTGAACTCCTGACCTTGAGCAATCCACCCGCCTCGGCCTCCCAGAGTGCTAGGATTACAGGCATGAGCCACCGCGCCCGGTCCTGATTCTTCTTTTTAAGGAAAATATAATATGATTGCCTAGTAGCAATAAGAACATATTTGAGAGGCACAGCCAAGAATTTAAATTGAAATTAGTCAGTATGGTTGTATGTTTTATTTTGTTTTCTGACTACATTTGGTTGCACATGCAGGTATGGAGGAGGTAGAAAAGTTGAGTTTAACTGTACACAGCACAAGAGATGGGCAACAGAATCAGGAGTGATTATAATGATTGACCACAGAAGCTGGAGGACATCAATCAAAGGAGTCAAGACAATGAAAAGGAAGGTAAGAATGATAGACTGGAGCTCTCTGTGGGATTAAAAGAATACTGAGTTGAGGTTAAGGAAAAGAGCTGAAAAGATAGGAGGTGGACGTGGTCAGGAAGTAGGATGTATACAATTGAGATTATGGAGGAGTTCCAATTATTGGTGACGGCAAGGTCTAGAGTAGACTCTAGAGCAGGATTTCTCAACAGTGGCACTACTGACATTTCAGGCTGGCCAATTCTTTGTGGTGGGAGCTGTCTTGTGTACTATAAAATGTTGAGCAGTGTCCCTGGACTCCTCCCACTACACTAGATGCCAGTAGTATCTCTCAAGTTATGACATCCAAAAATGTCTCTGGACATTGCCAAAGGTTCCCTGGGGATAAAATCTCCCCTGTTGAGAAGCACTACTCCAGAGTATACTCGAAGAAGTCAGTGAAGAGCAGGAGTCCAGATAATTAGAGAAGTACTGGTGAAAGTGGCAGTGAGTCAGAAGCTAAAGTCCTTAAGAAAGGAGTGGGAATGACTCAGAGTCAGTGCATTACAACAACAATGAAGGGTACCAGATGATACATTCTGATGGCATGAGATTCAAAGCTGGGGCTTTCAGGGAGGAAGGAGGGAGAATGGTCAGAAAGCAGCAATTAGAAACAAGGAAGACATGTATCCCAGCTCCATACTCAGTGGTAAGAGGACTAGGAGAGAAGAAACAGCCACCATGTGAGAGTGCAGAAGAGAAGCTTGTGAAGAGTCTACAGGGGAAAGGCAGGTTTCTGACCAAGAAGGAAAAAATAATGCTCAGAGAACAAAGTGAATATAACATTTTCTGATAATGAACTCTGAATTCTAGAAGGCACAGTGGAAGGGCTCAGGAATTGGTGAAGGGTAGGAAAAGAGGACAGAATGGGGAAGCAAGATGCATTTCTCAAACCTGAAGGTAGAACCCAGAGGGAGGTCCACTAAGGGGAAGGGTTGTCTAGTGGAGGCAGATCTTTAAAACAGGAGAAGGAAGGTGAACGTAAGAATCTGTCAGGAATATGGCACATGCCATATTCACACTACAATAAGGAATCGCACACCATAATTACCAACTTTATACCAGAACTAGTCTAGAACAAAAGGATAGTTCTCTAAGCATTACCAGCTTTAATATGAGAAAGTCAACCAAACAGATACAAATCAGGAGGTGAGAATAGGATTTTCAAGGGCCCAGGAGCTATGGAAACCTTTAAGAAGGGTCACGCTTGTGTGAGGTTAGTGCAGGTAGGCCTAAAGCCCTAAATAGAATAATTGGGGCCAGTTAGGAAACTGCCTTCCTTGTTAGAGGATCAGAAATGAGAATGATTTAGATGTGATCTAGCAGAGTAGCTCTAAAGAAGCAATGAGATATGGCCAAGAATCCAGATAATCTGATCTAGTGCTTACATACTCAAGAAAAGAATTAGAAGGTGGATTCCCAGAGGGACTGAGAATCCCACCAAGCCAGACAGGGTTGAGGAAAGAAATTTGGACTAGCGCAGGCCCAGGAAGTCAAACCAATTGGCCTAACAAATGGCAAAGAACTATACCAAGATAAGGAATTGTGGCTGAGTAAATTCATCCACTTCCTTTATGGGCATTTCGGAAGATTACAAAAAAAAATTTAAAAAAATACCAACAAACTTAAACACTATAAAAGTATATAAATAAAAGATCTCAGCTGGGCACAGTGGTTCATGCCTGTAATCCTAGCACCCTGGGAGGCCGAGGCGAGAGGATCATTTGAACTCAGGAGTTCGAGACCAGCCTGAGCAAGAGCGAGACCCCATCTCTATTAAAAATATAAAGAAATTACTTGGACAGCTAAAAATATATAGAAAAAATTAGCTGGGCATGGTGGCACATGCCTGTAGTCCCAGCTATTTGGGAGGCTGAGGCAGGAGGATCTCTTGAGCCCAGGAGTTTGAGGTTGCTGTGAGCTAGGCTGATGCCACCACACTCTAGCCTGCGGGCAACAGAGTGAGACTTTGTCTCAAAAAAAAAAAAAAAAAAAATCTCCCCTCTTTACCTCCAACCCACTCCTCAGAGGAAACCACTGTGAACAATTTGATATGTATCCTCACAGACTTTTTTTCTATTAACATATAAGCATATATACACAGAGATAATTTTTTCCCTCAAATAGGATCATATTATATATATTCTTATGCATCTTGCTTTATTTGCTTAAAGTATATCATGGCCATCTTTTCAAGGTATATACAGCTCTGAACCAGGCACGGTGGCTCATGCCTGCAATCCCAGCACTTTGGGAGGCCAAGGTGGGAGGATCTTTTGAGGCCAGGAGTTTGAGACCAGCCTGAGCAACATAGCAAGACCCCATCTCTACAAAACATAAAAAAAGTTAGCCAGGGCATGGTGGTGCCTACCTGTAGTCCCAGCTACTTGGGAGGCTGAGGTGGGAGGACTGCTTGAACCCAGGAGTTCAAGGCTGCAATGAGCTATGATCACTCCTCTGTACTCTAGCCTGGGTGACAGAGCAAAACCCTGTCTCTGAAAGAAAAAAATGTATATATATACAGGTCTATCTCATTCTTTTAAATGGCTTCCTTATATTACATTGTATGGATAGATGTGAAACCATAAACCATAATTTATTCATATTTCCATAACAATGGACATTTAACCCTTTGCACTAGCTTGCTTTTTTCTCAATTCCTTTATTCTACTCAGGATTTAATTTTTTAAATACCCCAGATTTTACAAAGCGCGGCAGTAGAATAAAAAACTGGAGTTTCTTTTCATACAAACTATTTGGATTTTTTTACATTTCAAATTATTGATACATTCAAAGAGTAATTTTAGTCTCTATAATTTTTGCTAATCATGTCAAGTCACACTCAACATCCGAGTGCAAAGGGTTAAACAGTTTCCATTTTTTCCTATTATAGACAGTGCTGCTTTGAATATGCTTGTGCAGATGTCTGTGCATGTTAATAATTCTATAGATTAGGCTGGGTACAGTGGCTCATACCTATAATCCCAGAGCTTTGGAAGGCCGAGGTGGGAGGACTGTTTGAGGCCAGGAGTTCAAGCTCAGCTTGGGCAAAATAACAAGACCCCATTGCTACAAAAAATGGGTAAAATTTTTTTAAGTAATAATTCTACAGATTACATTTCTACCAGTTGGATTAAAGAATATATCTGATATTGTCAAAAAATTGTCCACCAAAAATATATCAATGTATCTTTCCACCAAAATTGTATAAAGTGCTCAATTCCCTATACTCTTATAAAAGCTTTAATAATCTTAATTTCCCCAACCAATAAGAGAAGAGGATCTCATTGTTTTTCAACATGAACTTTTTTTGTTTTGTTTATTTTGGTGGGGGGATACGTCAGTTTAAGAATAATGAAAACTGTTTTTTATTTTCTTTTTTTAAAAATAAGACAGGGTCTTGCTATGATGCCCATGCTGGTCTTAAACTTCTGAGCTCAAGTGATCCTCCCATCTCAGCTTCCTAGCCACCACGCTCAACTTGAAAACTGTTTTTGAATTCATTTACATGTATAAACATTGAACCAAGAGGATACCATTTTTTATTAAACAGACTGATTGTTAAATGGAAAGAAACCCGAGAATCACAAAATTATACACATAACTATTACTTTTGAATGTTTATAATGTGCCAGACACTATGAAAAGTACCCAAGTATATTATCTCACCGAGTTCTCACAACTTTATAGAGAGCATTATCCTCATTTTACACAAAAAGAAACTGAAGCCAGATAAATAACATTCTCAAAGTCACATGGCTAGTAATTGAGTAGAGCCATGTTTTAAACTCAGACCAGCTAACTCTAGGGCCCCCATTTAGGCCAAGTCTGCTCAACCAAAACTGAATAGCCAGCAAGAACTGTCAGAATTCAAACTCAGGTCCGCCTAAGTCTAAAGCTGTGGTCCCCAGCCCCCAGGCCGCGTACCAGTACTAGTCCACAGCCTGCTAGAAACCGAGCCACACAGTGGGAGGTGAGCAGTGAGTGAGTGAGCAGAGCTTCGTCTATATTTACAGCCATTTAGGGCTCCCACTGATTCTGCATTATGGTGAGTTGTATAATTATTTCATTATATACTACAATGTAATAATAATAGAAATAAAGTATAAAGTGCACAATAATGTGATGCACTTGAATCATCCTGAAACCATCCCCCGTCCCCCTGCCCAGTCCATGGGAAAACTGTCTTCCATGAAACTGGTCCCTCGTGCCAAAAAGGTAGGGGACCACTGATCTAGAGCACATATACGTAAGGTGTTTGTTTGTTTAATAGAATTTATATTATTTGCATGATAATGTAATGATAGTGTTAAAAAAAATTTATTCCTATCCAAACATTTTTGGATTCTGCTTTTGGTATTTGTTGGTTCTGTTCTGTCTAAGGTTTTTAAAAAAAATACAGACATTGCCTTGGTTGAACTAAAGGCAGAGCCACCGCACTGCATGACTCCGGGAGCATCCTAGTTTATGAAAATGGAACTGGAGTTGTGCAGAACACAATCTGCAGGGTCAAACGTGGTGCCCCAAGACCAGATACAGATTGACTAAAGAAGGGAGATTTCTGTCAGCAACCAGACCAAAAGAGCCAAGGGAAACTGAGTGTCCCCTAGTGGATGAGAACAGTATTGACAACTGCCAAAGTTCAGCAAGAGATCACTGAGAGAACTAACAGAATTAGGATAGTTGCTGAAGTGAGATCAGAAGACACGAAAACTTAATTGCTGCTCTCTCTACCCAGCATGTTCTCTTACAAAAAGGTGCAAGATCTATCAAGGCTACTCCTTGGAGAACCAATGGTTCCTTAGGAAACAAGAAGGATAGAGGGTAAGTATTACCCATAACTCAGGTCTCAAGAATAAGATGCCTACACAGTAAATGAACAGAGGACAGGAAAACAATTTTTACTATATGAGAGAAGGTTGTAGTGAAGCGGGGAAATATACATAAATAGACTCAAGACTAGATAATAAGTCCTGGAAACTTCTCAGTAATCTTCTCAAAAGCAACCCCCCCCCCCAAAAAAAAACCACTAGAAAATTAGGAAAACCTTGAATATGTTCTCAAGAGGGAAAATGATGCTAAAAGAAACCCAGATGTGGTGAATATAAAATGAATGGAATCTTGGATTCATTCCTACTGTCAGCCTCTCTTAGAATTGAGGCAAAGGCAATTGCAGACTTGGGAAGAAAGGCTTAAGTTGACCAAATTAAAATGGCCTAAAGCCATGAAGAGACCATGGGTAAAACAGAAACACACATCAGCTGGGGCAGAAGACAGGCACTCAGAATCAGCACAGTAACTGAAGGAAATGGAGACGATTCAGCCAGCGTGTATTCTGGTTAATCACATCTTCTAGTTTAATATTTACCATTTGTTTCTTATACCAATTTTCAAATAATTAGACAGTATGTTACAAAATTATAATGACACTAAAATGTAAGACACCTCATAGTTTTCCAATAACATAGGGTGTTCATCAAAAGTATCAATTGTCACTATTGTCTAAGGTTTGTGCAATATCTGGTTTCAGTTACTAACTTGTCAAAGATCTGGCTAAGAAGAAATGTCTAGAAAGACATAGATGGCACCAAGTTAGAAGAGAGTAATGTCCAAACAGGAAAGAGACTTTTTTTCTTAGTTTAAAGGATTTAGCACAGTAAGAAGCATGGTAAATTATAACAATGGGACAGAGGGGAAAAAAGCCACATTCATTTGACAACTCACTAGATTGCAAACTCTACAAAAGCAAGGACTTTGTTTTGGTCATTGCTATATCACTGCCTCAAGAACGGTGCCTGGCACATAGGCATTCAAAAAATATTTATTTAAAGAAGAAATAAGTGCTGTTCTATTTAATATGCTCTTTTCCCATTCTCTTAAAAATATTTCTTGAAAGAATGAATGCTGTTTACTCTTTTTCCCATTTATTAACTACGGAAATTCTCATCCTTCAAGATCCAGTTCAAATTTTTTTCTCTTCCTCAAAGTCTTCCCCTATCTCTTTCTTCTACCTGCAACACTACTTCCTTCACACAGCCAGAATTAAATGTTCTTTATTCTTTGTCCCATAGCGTGTCACTTGGACCTATATTTGCTCTCTTTTCATTCTATATTGTATTATAATTCAGTATTTACATGTCTGACTCTTCCGCTGGGTTATAAGCTTCTTGAGGGCAAGGATTTGGTTTCTGTTATCTTTGAACCCCCATCTTCTAACATAATGCACTGCAAATAGTAATGATTTAAAATAGAACTACATTCTTGGTATCTAATAAGATACCAGCATATACTAAGTGGTCAATAAATGTTTATTACATGAATGAACTGAAAGAAAGATATTACCAACAAAACTTAGTTCCTTCAAATCCCACGGCTGGGAGGCATTGTGCCTCAAAAATGGAGAAATGGTCTCCCCCTCTTGGTTCTAAGGAGACCTTGCATGGTTCCTGTGCCAAGCGTCAGGCACAATGGCACCAAAACTGTAGACATAAGTTTGAAGGAGGTTCAGGGAGAGTAACATAATTGACTTGGGTGGGGGAGGAAAGGATGAAAAAGGAGCGATTAGGGGCTCAGGCTAGGCAGATGGCCTAAGTGATGTCTGAGACTAGACACGATAACCTTCTGCTAACACTGGGAGAGTGTAAACACCAAAGAGGGGAGGAATTGTTTAGCCTGGTCCATCGAGCTCAAAGTAGAAGAAAGGATGAAACAAGGGGCAGAAGATCAAAGCCCTGTGACGGGAATGCCAACCAAAAGAGAGACTGCTCTCCTTGGACTTAGAGAAAACAATGTCATATACATTTTCACAGATATCAACAAGTGTTATTATCTTCATCTTCAAGCATGAAGGAAGTCTACAAATGGATTATTGAAACCTAATAGAAAGAGCCTATGCTTGGAACAGAAAGTCCTTTTACCATTATGCAAAATATAGCCCCATACTCAATGTTATTAAAGCAGTATCCCAAAAAAACCCACTGATTCAGACTGTACCCATAAGTTAAAGCACCTTTAAGAGAAGATGAGAGAAGAAAAAGTAGAGAGAAAGAGAATCAGCAAAGCAGTGGAACTGGAATCCCACGGTTCGGTAAAACACATGAGCTCTCCTGGCTCTGTTCTCATTTGCTGTTTTCAGATTTACTCTACCAAAAACACCTCCCAAACTGGAGTTTGCCAAACAATTTTTCACTTCTTCCTATTTCCCATTCCACTCCAAGTCTGCCTGCCTGCCTACTAGTAAGTTTTAGTGGCTGCAACTAACAGTGAGCGCAGTGAGTGATAGAGATATAGAAGATACGGTGTCTCACTTCAAATAACTTGTAATCTACTTGAACAGACAAAATATAAGTATGTGAAAACAGCAAGAAAATAATTACAAAAAAATCATATGACATATGCAAAAGAAAACACTATAGACTATTTATATAACCGCAAATGATCTGTGAGGGGAAGTAAGGGGAAGATAAGATTGAACTGGTAATTCAGGGAGGGCTTCCCATAAGAGGTGAATATTCTTCCTAAGAAGGAAAAATAGAAATTGATTGATTGGAATCAGTTTATAGTTTATAAAAGCTATAAGGAACCTCAGGGTATATTCTATCAAAACTGCTCAGCTGACAGCAGAATTAAACAGAAGCTCAGAGAGCTTAAATAATATGTCCAGGTGACAAATCAAAAAAGTATAACTAGAATTCAAATCAAAGTACTCTGATCTCAAAATCCAGGGCAGATAACAGGAACAAGTACAGAGAAGCAAGAAATAGCAATGTCTACAAGAAAAGAAGGTGAGCAGATTGGCTTGGCTGGGACAGAGGGACTGTTTCATAGAGTAATGAGAGATAAGATATCCCAATCTACCCCCAAATAATCTCTCTAGAGGAACACCTGCCATACTTTAAATCAGCAGCAGGGGCCCTACAGGCCCCTGTCTGTGTCTCCCCCACCACATGCCCTACCCTGGGACCTCATCCTCTAAGGCCCACGACTCTCACTCCCAGATGCCCTGCTGGTTCTGAGGGCCCTAGAAGCACCAAGATACACATATGGCAAATCTAACCAAGAAGTTACTCCACATATGAACTTCTTGTTCTGCTCAAAGCCCCACCCTCCTCCTTTGCCCCCACCAACACTGAGGAAACCAGATGTACAAATGGTTAACAGAGAAAAAAAAAATCCCACCCAGACCACTTGAAACGCGGCTAGTCTGGCTGGGCTTGAGTCCTGCTCAGCGACTGCTCCATGACTGCTATTTATAGCCTCTGGGTGCCCAACCCAGCTTCCAGGTCACTAATTGTGGCCCAGCCCAGAGCCAACCCCCACACCTCCTCCCCCGCCCTGTAACACAGGGAACAAGAAGCAAATCCAGCTTTGTCCAGCCCAGGAAGAACAGCCAGGAGATCTGAATCCAAGACCCTATATTATACGTCCTGTGTAAGGTATCAGACTGTCCAGAAGAGTCTGCCCTCATACTACATATCTTGGAGAGCTGAGCTGTCTCCTCCTTCTATAGCAGGCTCCTTTCCTGAATTCCCTAAATCTGAATCCTGAGCTCAGTCTGTCTAACCCATTCACATACTAGAGAGGGGAGATACAGATTTCGGCTATCAAGGACACCCAGCCAACAGCTCAGTAAAGAGCATATCTCCTTGAGTAAGCGTCTAAACATCCATGGACTGGTATGTTTGCCTCTTCCTGGGCTCTATTTGTCAGATTATCTACACATTTATTTGTATAACTACTCCAGTCATCCACAACAAGAAAAGTACCCAGGAAGGAGGCATGCTCACAACTAAACTTCTAAAAATTATTTTTCTAACATCCACCAAATACATCTTAAATCCCCCACATTCTTAGTGTCAGATATAGGCCCTGAATGTGATAGTTTTATGAGAGTGTGATATAAAAAATCCCTTCTGAGTCCAAGTTGCCATTATTTGTGTATTATTCTGTTTTCCCCCTAGAGATAGAGATTACCATGATGGGCAGGGACGGGTTTTTTTGGCATATGAGGCTTTCTGAAACTATACTGAATGGAGAAAAGTTTTTTATAAGGCACAAGAGTTAATGGCAAAAAGACTTAGTGAAGCTTTCTCTGTTAGTTCTGTCCCCGTGCTACACTGGGGCAACCACCACTGGGCCACATTCTCCCTTATGAACGCTGTATCTGAGCCCTTATTCCCATGCTAACTAAACTGGACCGTTGTCAATGATGTCCCTGTTCAGAATGAAGCACTGAGACTAGAGATGAAGGAAGAGTTAAGAGGCTTAAAATAAGAATGAGATAGCTCCTTCTGTTCCCAGTGCCCCAGCATCCAAACTATGGTTACCATTCTTCTCAGACTGTCCAACCAGCTTCTAACCCTCTATATGCTTAACCGGTGCTGCCCCAGGACTATACATCCCAATGTCAGTGTTCTCCTTCTTATTTTGGGGTTCATTTGGGCCACTGGATAATATGCCAGGGATCCTGGTTATTGGAGCCAGAACCAGAATGCTGCTGTGCTATCTCATCATCACCCACAAATACCAATTCCTGGCCCCAAATGGTCCCAAGTCTTTCCTCCCAAGACCACAAAGGGAAAAAAGTTTCCAAATTAAAAAACTAAAACTGGCAACAAAGGTGCCCCATGGCAGTAACCTTTAAAACTGGCCATTAAAGTTTATAAGTCAGACGGGCACCAACGTGAACGATCAAGAAGAGAAAAACAGCCCCCTCTCTTGGGGACCCGGAGCCACAGCCTTCCCTCTAAAGCCACAGAGCTGATGTCACAAGAAGCGCTTGCTGCCATCAAGGGCTCTCTGTGTCCCAACTACAACCATTCACAATGTAGGCAGCCTTTGTGTGCTGGGGGTGGGGGGGCTGTCTGGCAGAGAATAAAGGAAAGGGGAGGGGCAAGGAACGGAGGGTTGGGACAGATATGAGGTAAGGAAAGGTGAGGAAGGGGAGAAAAATAGCAAATCCCCTCCTAGCCATGAGGACTGCCTGCAATTCACAGGCCCTGTCAGACTGCCTAGGACAGTGGTTCTCAACGTTTTTCCACCTAACACACAAGCGGCATGCCAAAGATTCTCATCAGTAACTACGGTATATCTCACAATGCTTCTTAACTATCCTGGGGTACAACAGAAGGCACATATCAGATTTCTTTTTAGTAAGGGTATGAATAGTTTGAAAAGGCCTCCACATCATTCTCCCTACCTCCCCATTGGGTATGTACCCCCTATGAAGAATCATGAGTTTAGGGAGCTTACTTCTCCTTCCCTCCCTTCCTTCCTTCCATGTATTCAACTAATGCATTTGAGAGCTAATATGTGCCAGGCATTGTTCTAGGGGCACTGAGGAGACAGCAATGAGCACACAGACAAAAATCCCTGCCCTGATTGTGAATCTATGCCTTCACAGGGGAGAAAAACATCATAATAAAAAAGGTAGAATCTGGGGTATACTGGGTCGTGATAAGTGCTAGGGGGAAAAACAGACCAGGAAAGGAGATAGAAAGTGTGGTGGGGTGGGGATGGAGGTGGGGCTGAAATTTTAGGTAGGGTGGCCAGAAAGTCCTCAATTAGAAGGTAGCATCTGAAAAAAGACCCAAAGGAAGAGAGGCAATGAGCCACACAGATATCTAGGGAAAGAGCAGTCTCAGCAGAGGGAACAGCAAGTGCAATGGTCCTAAGGTGGGGCACACATCTAGTATGTTCAAGGGACAGTAAGGAGGTGGCCACTGGGGCTGGAGCCCATTGTGCCACTGTTCATCACAGAGCTCCTCCTCCGTTTCAGTCCCATGGCTCGGAGGAGTCTGGGCTGACTGCCTTTCGGACTAAATTATCCAGGCCAGGGACATGGTCACAAGCAGAAAGAACTTAATAGCTTAGTGAAAGGGGACAGGGGTAGGTAAGATGAGCTTAGTATTTTTCTTTATTGAGACAGCTCAAAGTTCCCTTAAATAAAATCACAACCATCCCCACAAAATCCTTGTAAGGAACAAAAATTATATCCCTTAACTAAGGACCAGAGGGGGAAAAATCATTTTAAAAATGATTTTAAAGCTATAACTAGAATAGAACTTACTCTTGATACCCAGTCCAATGCTCTATTATTCATAAAAGCATAGAATATTAAAAGCTAGAAGACAGATTACCTTATCCATTCCCCTCATCTTACCCAAGAAGCAGCTGCCAAAATTAGAACCTAGGTTTCTTGGATAAGGAGTTAACACTCCTTAAAAAGCAAATTGAGGGGACCAGCTCTCTCAAAAGAGCTGGATTTTTAAAAGAGGGAACCAGTTCTCTGAAATCCTGTATTCTAGAAACTCCTGCAAGGGGAAGATATGGTGATAACATTAGGATTACAGAAGACTAAACAGTGTTCTCTATGTCCCCTGACCCCTAGAAAAAGTCTAATCCCCACATGCTAGGCCCACTGCCCTTTATCTAGATCCCTTCAGCCCCAAATGTCCTTCGTGAGACAGAGTGTGGCCAAGCCAGTGGGCTGCAGGTTCTGAAGACTAGAACTAAGTCTGCAGTGTGAATATAGACACACACACACACACACACACACACACACACACACACACACACACAGATGCATACAGTCAGTGGGAAGGAAGGGGAAAGGAAAGCACACACAACACAACACACCAGGGCAGCTGCAGAAAACAACTGCTTGTTAAGTTAAAATTAAACTCTGTACAAATATTGACCTTTGGAGGGGACAGAAACCGGTCCCATATTTACCAGCTTTATAAATGGGACTGACCACAGCTGCCCCACGCGCTTGGCCAGCATGATGGCAGGATGGGGCGAGGCCACGCTTTGGGGGTGGGGGATGAATGAGAGGGGCAGGAGACATTTTAAACACTCTCTTAAATGTAGTTACTACTGGTAGGTCAAAGTTCCCAAAAGCCTTAAAAGAGGAATTTCTAGGAAAGCAAATAAGGCAGTCTCTGAAAGTGGGGGTCAGAAAAATAGGAATAGTGAGGAAAAAGAAAGTTTCAGAAAGAAAAAAATTGCTAAAAAGAAGGAAAAATATAACAGAGATTGAAACTGAACAGAGAGAACACTGGGGAGCTTATCCTTTTGAACCCTGGCCCTTGGTCAAATCAACAGTCATAAGGTAGAAGACCAGGTGACCAATTTAAGGAACCTAGTAGAACAATCTAAACTGACCTTATTTAAGTCTTGGCTCTGCTGCTTACTTCCTATGTTACCCTGGGAAATTCAGGGACTTCCAGTTATATACGGATAATAATACAAAAACATTGTGCTAATTCACAAAGACCAGAACCGACCACATACACAGATATAATCATTATTATTATTAATTTTATTCCAGCTAACTAACTATGCACCTTTACACTCCAAATTGGTCAAGAAACTTCAATCTCCCTAGGAGCTAAGTCAGGGGCTAGAAAGGAGAGCTTGAGCTTGTCTCAAACATGTTAGAAATGTCCTAAGGGCACACACCAAAACCCTTCCTTGTTGCTGGATAACAGGGAGGCCAGCCTGCTGAGACAGGCCTCAAAAGCCATACTCAGGTTGCAAAAGGTCCAGATATGAAGGAGGAGAAAGGATTTGTCAATTCTATTTCCCTGAAAGCTGATCTCTGGAAACCCAAAGTTTTTCAGGAACAAACATCACAGACGCTGGACAACTTAGTTCTGTTCCAAAACTCTGACACCTTCACTCTTTTTTATGCCCTCCTTTATGCTCATGACTTCCACGATGAATAACAATGAGCACAAAAAGTCTGGATCCATCTCCAAACAGTAGAAAATCTCTCTCTCTCTCTCTCTTTCTCTCTCTCTCTCTCTCTCACACACAGTGCCACCAGGAATCATAATTCTGAAAGTATTTCAATTAAAAATACATGAAAAGATTTTGCCAAAATTAGTTGTCCAGTTTTATAGAAAGCCCCTGTGCCTTTATGTGGTACATTGTTTGTACTATACATCTTAAAATCAGAGGGTAGACAAGCGACTATCATTTATGACATACGAAAAAAACAATGACTAAGTTAAAGTCCTCCTCAGCACTAACTAAACACATGTCACTAATATCTTTTGACTCTGCTTCACTTGTTAAATGTTTTACCTTAATATATTACAGTTTATATTGTTAAACATGTGCCATAAAATATAAACAATGTACAGCAGAACCAGGTCAGCAATTCAGGAAGAATTTCCAACACTGCAGTCTCTGTGGTCACAGGACAGAAAGATGTTTTGCATCTGGTGCACCAAATACGTGCTGAAGCACAAACTCAAACCAAACTGAGGAAGGGGAGATAGACACGAATAGAAAAGGGAGGAATATGGGAAAATCATACTCCAGGGTGGGGAACCAGCTTCCTTGAATTCTGATCCAAGAACTTATCTTAAAATGTAATCATTATTAATTTCCATAACCCTCTTTCTCTGGGTTTTTCCTTCTTCAGGGGCTCCAGATGAGTGATAAGCCTCCAGGTTCAGCCACTCAGAGCCCCTGAGGCCTTTGTACGCTAACACAGAAAAGAATCCTTTCTATACTCTACCCCCATCTTTCTCATGAGCAAATAACTCCCCCTCCATAGATCTTAGTGCTATCTTCTATAAACCATGAAGAAGCAGAGCTAACTGTCCTTACCTGTATGACACTAAGATTCCTTGCCAAACCTATTACGCTATACTAGAACTGATATTATTTTCAAGATATTCCATATTTCTAGAAAAAGGACAGTTACCATAAGTAAGACTGTCACCTATTTAATACTCCAAGAAAAGTTCATCCCTCTCATTTTCAGCACCAATAAAGCCAAGAACAGAACTTATCTCACTCTTCAAGATGCTCTTCCCACAATGTTTTCAAGCAAATAAAATCAATGGCACAGACAGGGAAGTTTCTGGGCTAGGAAAGTGGAGCAGGGGCTGAAAATGAGCACCTTCAAAAGCAAAATATTCTTAAGGAGAAATTCAGGGCTTTGAGCAAGCAAACTAAATCTCTGAAAAAAACCAAAAAACCCCACAATGGAACAAGCAATTATCATCTAACAATTAGATGTGACATGTCCAAGGACACTTTGCCTATGAGGAGTCTCTTGACTCAACTTTGAGCTCTATCCATGAGATCCCGATAATCCCCTCCCAGACTAATTTCAAGCTGCTGAAGTTCAACACAATTCAGCAAAATGCAATCCCACATGGGATTTCTAGTTAAATACTATTGTTTCAATATGATCTGCTCTGTCTTAGCCAGACTGGTAGATTGGTCTCTCAGCAGGTCCCAAAGCAGATCATGTGCCAGGGCCGATTTCTGTTTATAACATCTTGGCCTAAGCAAGCAAGATGTCATTCTTGGGGACTTTAAGACAGAAGGGCACTCTAATATCGAAGATGACAGCAACATAAGTGCTCCACATGCATACAAGAGGTAATGCTTACACAGGCCTAGGAAACAGAAAATGGAAGCCAGGATCCCAGGAAAATGCTCTGATGTAGCCCACCCGTGAGGACAAGCAGGGGACTCTTACACAGAAATGGACAAGGCCGGGAACAGGGTGCAAGCACAGAGCAGCAACTCACAGGCCTAGAGAACATCTCCACACACAGTGCCCATGTATTTTATTCCTGAGGCCCAGATACTACAGAAGTTTCTGATTTTATAAGAACTATGTCTGTAATCTAGAAACAACTAAATTTCAAGCATACTGGGAAGCATCCCTCCACTGTAGTCTCTGAAGCCCCTAGAGAAGTAAATAAGGAAACACTGCTACCGGGTACCAGTGAGTGCTGCCGACTTAGCAGGCCTAGGAAATGTCTGAACAGAGTCTTATTCAAGCCAAGGGAAAACGCTGTTAAAACACACAAAACTCCTTTGACTAATGTGAGAGGGGAAAAGAGCCTCTATAATTAACAGAAACTGTCACAGGCATTGGGGGCCTCCGACGTGTTCAACGCAAACCACTTGAAAAGACCCGGTCTTCTAGCAGAAGGCTGGGGTTTGTGAGTGGGGCTCCAACAGGCTAGGGACAGCTTTTCCAAAAGAATCCCATCATATTTAAGAAAAAAAAAAAAGGAGAAGAAAAGGGGGCGGGGGGGGAGAAAAGAAAAACCCAAACCTCAGCTTAATGTTTTTTCACCACTGGAACTAAAAAGCAAAAAAGAAGGAGAAAAGTCCAAATGCAACCAGTTTTCAATTAGGGCCTAATTAGAAAGAAAAGTGGCAGTGCTGTTATAGATCTGCGGAGGAAGAAACGCAGTCAATGACTTTAGTTTGGGCTGAGCCATCCACTTGAAAGCTGTGATGATTAGAGGGACAATTTATGGTGAGAGATGGTGGAGGGGAAGGGAGGAACAGAAGAAGAGAGCCTGGGGGCTGCCTGATCATACAAGTCAAGAGCCAGAGCAGATCACCAGAAATGTGTATTGATCAGCCACAACATGCAAAGCATCACACAAAGGGCTGGGAGGGGAAATAAAGATCACAACAGACACAAATCTGACCTGAATAGGCTTATAAACATAGTCCTTCTTAACACTCAGCCACTATATATTAATACATATGCACAAGTCTTCAGAGAAAATTTAATCCTGACTTCTTTTTCTATGCAAAGTCCACTCTGACCACTCATGTGGTCTCTCTCTGCATTTGTCCCAGCTCCCTACTCATTTCTATGTATGACACACGCAGACCCCAAGAGAAAAAAAATGCTATCAATCAAATATAATTCCTGAATGAAGCAATTTGGATTTGCTTCAGCCTCAAAAGAAGCTAGTCGAGGCATACCCTGGCTCAGGCAGGTTGAGATACCACATCAAGACAGAATCTCAGAATAGCTGGAAGGGCATTTTCCACTTTCATTATGATCCCACAGGACACAGGTCCATTTTCTATGTAAAGCCCATAATACATAAGAACAAGCTGTAAGGAACTAGGGATGGGCACCCTTATATATGGCTATAGGAAGGACGGGATCAGCTGGTTCCATTCCATATTTGCAATAAACAAAGCAGTTTGACTGGCAGAGGCATGGAATACTTTCTCCCCCTTGCTCTGGGGTACCCTTTGCCTTGTTGATTTAGTTCAGGCAACTTGGAGGAGGGACAGGAAGGGCTACAGCAAACATGTCACAGCCTGCAGTGAATAGGGCCAACAGAAAGGAAAGGCAAAGAACAGAGCTGAGAGGAGAGGAAAAGAGGAGAGGCCTCTCTTCCCATCCCACAACCTGGGTTCCATCCAACACAAAGTTAATTCCTAACCTCGGCTTCACCACCCTGCCCACTGCTTGCATGATTTATCCCCCTATCTGCCTGCATCGCCTTTATAAGCCTCCCAGCCCTGCACACCATTATAAAAGCTGTCTGTGCTGCTGGCTCGACCTGGCCTGGCCCGGGCTCCTGCACGGTAACCCTTCCCCACTCCTTCATTTTACAAGCCTTCCGCCATCATGGAAATGTGAAATCCCACGAAAGAACAGTAAACATCACAGGGGAAAGAAAATACCCAGCCAGGCTACTCTGGACAGCAAAGTCACAAATGGACTGATGTCTCTAAGCCAGGGATGAAGGCCTTTAGGCAACAGTGAGCTACCTTCTTGCCTAGAGTCACCTGGACAATAACAAAGAGATGCACACACAGATGTGCCAATCCTTTATGGGGCACGGCCAAGCATCCTGGTGCCCTGGGAATTCCCAGGCTCAAAGAATCAACCAGAATGCCAGGGCAACTCACAAATAAACACAGGTGTTGGGTTTAGAGAACCATGTGGAAATGTGAAATTTTAAATAATGGAAAGAGACTAAAGATTATTCAAATCACAAAATAAGAATCAGCTCTGCCACCTTCTTATGGGGCTGCATAGGGAGGTAGCATGATGCGTGGAAAGAGCATGGGCTTTGGATTCAGCTGACTGAGTCTGAAAGCTGGCTTCAGCATTTATTTATTAGCTGTGTGACTTTGGGCAACTTATATTTTCTAAATCTATTTTACTCTCTGTACCACAAAGGAATATCAACTTGTAAAAAGGTTTTGAAGATTAACAATAATATTTACAGCCAGATTGCCTGGCACACAATAGGTAGAAAAAATGATAGCTATTAGGATTATTTAAGATGTTAGACATCCTAAAATTGGGTGCTAGGGGAAGGATCCATTCCTTCACCATGCAAATTTAGTCTTTTTAATAGATTTCCCCTCTAATCCATGTACATTTTCTCTTTTTAAACCAGATCCCATTGTTGATCTCCTGGCCAGAGAATAAGCCAAAGGAACTTCCCCAGGGAGTATTCTTTCTTGGCCACTGTGTTGAGTAACCTTGTCCCTTCATAACTTAGAACTCATATAACTGGCCGGGCACTGTGGCTCACGCCCGTAATCCTAACACTCAGGGAGGCCGAGGCAGATGGATCACTTGAGCCCAGGAGTTTGAGGTTCCTGTGAGCTAGGCTGATGCCACGGCACTCTAGCCCGGGCAACAGAGTGAGACTCTGTCTCAAAAAAAAAAAAAAAAAAAAAGAACTCATATAACCTAATTCTGTTCCTGGTCTTATTCACAAGGCACCCATAGGCTTCTCCAGCCTCAGTTTACAAAGGATATTCCTCTTTCTCTTCATATGCCTTAAGAGAAACTGCCAGTACCCACTAGATTCCATTGTTTTCATGAAATGCTGGACTGCCCCATTACAACAGAGTCTAAGCCAGAAGTCAGGGTTCATATCTTCCCCAACTAATTTAGTGGAAATGGACACTAAGGAATTCTCCACAAGTCTCTGGAGGTCCAAAATACTCTGCCAACGAGACTGAGTGCTCCCCAGAGCTCTGTTATTCACTTGGGGGTAGGTGGTGGGGAGGTGGAGGGGGAGGGAAGGAAGAGAAGAGAGCCTTGATTCAGGGGCCAGACTGAGTCCGCTACAGGCCAGGCTCCGCTGAGGTTTCTCGGGTGAAACACGCCTCTGTGATGGCTGTGTCTGTAAAGCGGATGGAAATGCCCATAAAGCCGTATCAAACCCTGTGCAGAGAAGGACAGGGATATATATAGAACCAGGAACCAAAGGGGCCACAGGGGATTCAGGCGGACAGCTCCGCCCAGCCCTTAAACCCGCCCCAGGGAAGGGGGGAGGCCCAAGGAACAAGCTCAAGGAATGAAGGTTGGAGACAGCCCGGCGGGTTTGCGAAGGGAGTGGGGAAATTAGGGGCGTCAGGGACAATGCTAGGAGAGAGCTAATGACCAGGCTGTGAGAATCAGTGAGGGCTGGGGGGAGCCTGGGCCTGCTCCAGCACATGGATGCTGAAGAGCCAGACTCCCAGTGTCTGCAGATCCTAAGGTGGCTTACAGTAGTCTGCTTTGGTGTCCCACAGTCTTGACAGCACTCTGCTTCCTTCTCAGAACCCATGAGCCTCCAATAAATAAGCTCTCTGTCTTCCTCTGCTGTCCCAATTGGCACCTCCAGTTTAACATCATCCAGGGGCTGAGGTTCTCCATTCCTCACTCCCTTAACCCCACTCCCAGCTTCCCAGAGAAACTGGAGATGCGGACAAGTGAAAAAAAGAAATCTATCCATAGAGAAGCATCCTGAAAGATGGAAATCTGTCAAAAGATAGAAAGAAATTCACAGAAAGGAAAAAGATGCTTACGGAATGAGACAATAGCCTTAGAAACCTTGGCATCTGGCAGAATCAGCCATAAAGGAGATGGTCTTGCCAGGGATAGAAAGTGAACTGGCTTTTCTTCCACTCCAATTTGCTGGGATCACCCTCTCCCCACCAATCTTCTTGCCAAAATAGGATGTTAGAGGTACAGATGTTGGGTTATGGTGATCTAGAAGACACTAAGCCCACAAGAATTTCTTACCTGAGCAACAGCCAGGGTAACCATCTCTCCACCTTCCCCATCCCCAATTCAAAAACGAATCTCCCTCCCACAATCCCTATTCTTTCCCCCAGCCAGCACAAGTATGACAATGTTTTGGCGCCACCTGCTGTCCTTTTCTGATAGCTGAGTAGATACTCGAACTGGATGGACCTCAAATTTACCTTCTTTATTTCATCAGAAACCCTAAAAGAATTTAATCCAAGAAAACAGAAACCACAATTTCTACCAAAGAGGATATTCCTATGGTGCACACTCGAGAAATCTGGTGCCTGGGTTCTCCTGTTTTCTGGGACAGATGTCATAGGAACTCCAGTTACCCAGAACCTTCTCATGAGGTTTTTATTTCTAGTCTTACAGCCATTGGTCAGTGAAGTTCCTTTTCTAAGAGTCTTGATGATTTGAGAAAGGCGAACACTGAATAAGGCCTTTCTCTACTTAATAGAGTCCACATACATTTATACATATTAGAGAGAGGGTCTTGCTCTGTCACCCAGGCTGAAGTGCAGTGGTATGATCATAGCTCACTGCAGCACTGAACTCCTAGGCTCAAGTGATCCTCCCACCTCAGCCTCCAAAGTAGCTAGGACTACAGGTGTGCACCACCATGCCTAGCTAATTTTTTTTTTTCTTTTTATAGACAGGGTCTGGCTATGTTGCTCAAGCTGGTCCTAAACTCCTGGCCTCAAGCAATCCTTCTGCCTCAGCCTCCTAAAACACTGAGACTACAGGTGGGAGCCACTACATATTTTTTAATTATTTCTGTATCACATTGTTTTAGTTTTCTTAGTTTTAGGTAGAAATTCTCATTTTGCACCTAGATAATGTGATCTACTGTTTGTCATCAAACACTATAATGAAAGCAGTTTTACCCAACAAGCAATGACTTAGATATTTTATACTGCTCTATCATTCCTATGGTCCTCATTCTGGGCAAATGCTCTAATATGTAATAAGCTCTTTGAGAAGTCAGTTCATCTCACAAATACAGACATTTGTTCATTCATTTATCAAATATTTCTGTAGTACCTACCATGTATCAGGCATGAACTGGGGGTACAGTGGTGAATAAGACATACAAGGTTCATAGCCTTATGGAGACTATATTCTAGCAACATTTATCTGACTCATGAAGGTAGCATAGCAATTTCTTACTCATCTTAAAGCATACTGTGTGAACAGCAAAGATCAAGACAAAAATAAAGGCCAGGTGTGGTGACTCATGCCTGTAATCTTAGCACTTTGGGAGGCTGAGGCAGGAGGATCACTTGAGGCCAGGAGTTCATGATTAGCCTGGGCAATAATAGTGAAACCTGGTCTTTATTCAAAAATTTAACAGTCAGCTAAGCATGGTGATAAGCACCTGTAGTCCCAGCTACTTGGGAGTCTGAGGCAGGAGGATCACTTCAACCTAGAAGTTTAAGGCTACAGTGAGCTACAATCAGGCCACTACCCTCCAGCCTGGGTGACAGGGAGACCCTGTCTCTTTAAAAAAAAAAAATACACACATATATATAAACAGACTTTGTAAAAAGACAAAACAAAACATATAAAATATATACAGAGTAAGAGGCAATGAATGGGTATATAAAAGGAATTATTAATATTATTCTTTCCAGCTAAGTTTTTTCCCTAAAACCTATTCCTGGACCTAACACTAGGAACTGCGTGCCAACTTCCAAGGTCAGCTTCCTCAAACCTCAAGATTTACAAGTCTATAGTAGAAGGAAGGAGGAGAGGTGATATTTTATTCAATACCTAGTATTAATAGCTTAAATTATACATAAGCATTTTCCCAAATACGAACTCAGGAAATATGTGGGGCTCCACCAAATGTACTGTCATCTTGCAAAAGAGAGACAAGTTTCTGACAAGCCCTCATATGAGTGAGTAAATCAAGGGAAATAGAGAGTCTGCCATAGAATCTCAGGGCCAGCCACACCCTCTCCTAATATTGTCCCAGATTGTTCCCAAGCACTATACCAATCATTAGGGAAAGAATCTTAAAGAATTCTAGGAAAGAAGCTTCCAAAGCTTCCCTAATAATATATTCTAGTCAGGTAAAACATTCTTCTCTCACTTCAACTATATCCTTATTGCTGCAATTTAAGTTTATCTCTTCTTGTGCTATCCTGAATGAAATGTGGGAAAGCTATTTACCATCCTACCTGTGCTAATTACTCATATTTAAAAGAAAGAGCTACCAATCAATCTGCTCTCTGAATTAAATAATTCCACTGTCCTTAGATTTTTTCCTTTTTATACTATGTCCATCTCTTTTACTATTGTCCTGAGTTCCCTATGGGCACTAAGGCTCCCATGTATCTTTCAAACACAACACCAAAATCCTAAGAGGTCAGCTAATGCCAAATACAATGGCAGCGTGGCCTGGCGTTCTCATGTTATTCTTTTAATTACAGTCTGGAATTACATTCATCTCTTTAAATACCCAAACTATACCGAGAACTATATCACAGTTGGGAGCACTTACTAGTTAAATCTTCCAGGGAAGCGGGGGAGCAGCGCTAAATGTCCCATCGAAGGAGTAGAAGACTATTTTACAGGAAAGAAGTTCTATTAAACAAGGTAGTAGTCCAGAACTAAAACATCTGACAAAAAGGAGCAGCAAAAAGGGATGGTAAGCAGGGAGCCCAGGAAGGTGTTCACAGGGGCTTTATACATTGTTTGATGGTTATTAAAGAAGTCACAGAAAATTTTACTTTCCTTGCCTTAGATCCACCTACCTTTCAAGAGCTCTGTGGGAATCCTTCACTAATTTGCCCACAGAGAATGACTTCCTCATCTGTCCTCATTCAGCACTTAGTGTTTATCTCTGTTATAGCACTCTTACCTTGGTAAGGTAAGTATGTGTGCACCTCTCTGTCTCCCCTTCTGAGCCATAGGCTTCTTGGGGCAGGAATCATGTCAGTCATCTTTGCACCCCTAGCAGAGGAAGGCCTTTCAAATGCTAGTTTCCTATACCCTGTAGTACGAGGTCAAGAACCTAAACCCAGTGGTATTCAATAAATGCCGGATAAGGATGATAACATTAATAACAGCCATCCAGCACAACTCCACTAAGTGGTCAGACCAGTTTAGGATACTGGCATGAAAACTCCTTTTTCTCCTGGCCCAGACATTGACTCTTAAGGTTTGCCTACTCCTCAACAGACTCCAGGAAATAAGGTTAGTTTTAAGTTCTAGAAACTCTAATCATTCCTGTTTTCTTCAAGCTAAGGGCCTGAAGGAAGACTGCAGATACTTCATGCATATTGATGAGCTTCTGCGGTCACATGAATATTAACAACACCCTGTGGTTTTCGGGAATAGCAGCCCAGCTAGAAGGTCTAATATTAACCTTGGCTAGGCCTAAAAGGTGGGAAGAGCGTATGTCCATATAGCCCCATGGGGAGTAAAGAGTGGACAGCAGTCTAGATTGAGGGTCGGTCCCTATGCAAATGCTGGGCACACAGGCAGTTAAGAAAAGACTAAACATTGTGCCCTAGAACCCTGGCACCTGGGACTCTTTTAGCTGCTACCCAGGCAGGAATCCCAATCCTCAAGCTTTGCAGGAGTTAGGATGTGGAAACTAAATCATATTCAATTCAGAAAAACACTGGTAGGGACACTAACCTAGTTCAATAGCTAAAGCCGAGGGGTAGGGAAAGTTAAAAGTCAGATCACACTGAACAAAAACCAGAATCAAATCATAATGCCTAATTAGGCAACAAAGACATATTTTATAGGTGACACATTAACAGTACTGAAAGAGCTACAGATTGTGGAGTTTCCAGCCCCATACGCTCCATGACACTAGCAGACACAGAGAACAATGACTCAAGTTTAAGAGGAAAGCTATTCTAGGATTGAAGCAGTAAGAGACAGAGAGGTCAGGTTCTTCCCGTACCTACAGATTCTGAATCCAGGGGACATTAGAAAGAATGATGACTATTATTAAAAACAAACAACAAAAAAAACCCAAACCAACAAGAAGTATTGTGAATCAGAGTCAACCAAACAAATCCATGGAACCCTGCCCTGGATCTAAGTTCAAAACCTACTTCTATGCCACAAGACAGAACTATTAAAAAGAAAAGCAGGTTAAGTGGCCCCATGCAGTGGTTAGAATTAATGCTAATAAGATTCCTCCCATACTCATATACCAGGAAAGACTAGGCTTACTACTACTAAAGCACCTCTTTACTACTCTAACCTGATCCACTCAAAGGCCTTGACCTCTTAGCTCTGCCTGAAAAGCTGACCCAGCCCCCTGCACGCCCCTCAGAAAGAACAGAGAGGCCTGTGGGCCTAGCCCAAGCTGGAGTGGTGAGAGGCCACACCTAGGAAGAGGGTGGGGCTTGCTCACGGGAGCTGTGTTCTGTCACACAATTACCATATTATGTAGCTCTAATAAAAAGAAATACTTGAAGTTTTATTAGTGCCATATAATAAAGTATTTATAGAATCCGGGGGGTGGGGGGAGTCGGAGGTGGGGGGAGGGAAATAAGAGGAATCGGAATTGTTAGCCCTGGCAACAACAATCCCCAGTATTCACTATGCTCAGTAAACTTCAAAGCCTTGGGCCAGAACACCAGGCCAGCTCTCGCAACCTAGATCAAGGTGGCTGGCTGTCCGCTCCCACTCCATAACAGAATGTCTCTGACTTCTTCCTGGTTAACAAAGAAAAAGGAACTGGGAGGAATAGGCAGGAGGAACAAGGCATATTAGCAAAACCGTGTGGAGTAGGCCTGAAAAGGTTGGGGCAGAAGAGAGGGGCATCAGTTGAAAGAGTGAGTAGAATGCACACTTTAAAAGGTTCCATTCTGGACCTTAACTTCTAGTTCTCAACATCCAATGTACCTGACAGCTTCAAAATTTGCCAAAATAGGGTTTTCCATCATTGTGCTGGCCCCTTCTGCACACCTCTCACACTCGCCACTCCAACCACATTCTGCACTCACCACCACCACGAGGGCAGCGCACCCCACACCTACTCCAACCACACAGCACACATCCACAGCTTCTCCCACACTGCCCCCCCAACATAGGCCTCACAGCCACAGTGCGCACACACACACACATACACACACGTTCACCACAACATGCTCCTTCCCAAGGCCACAGGCTGCCTGAATTTCCTGGGCATCTTCCCAACTTAAGACACATCCTAGATAAAAACATTTTCTAAGTCTACAACCCTCTTTAACATTTTAAACTTTTCTATTACCCAGAAAATCTCCCCAAAGACAGAGAGAAGTGAGGGCTGTGACATTATTACAGAGAAGACTATAAACAGAACAAATATAGTGCTGCTTTATTATAAGGCAGTGTGGGGTTGGTGGCTAGCTGATTACAGGGACACTCCCCAGGGCGCTCTGCCGTCCCAGACCTCAATAAAGGCCAGACTAGAGCTGCCTTCAGCTGAGGGGCAATTGGAACCAGGGGCCCCATTGAATCCCTTCAGATTCCAGTCCAGGATGTGATATCTGCCTTGGTTGGAGATAAGGAGGAAAGCAAACACAATCTAAGAACAACCATGCTTGGCAAAGAGCCACCAGGCCATCTTCTCACAGGCAAACACAATCATATGGTTTGGGTTTCTTGAAATCAATAGATTCCAAACTAAAGAAAGTAAAAAACAAAACAAAACAAAAACCTAGAAAAGTCAAGAACAAAGTGATAGATTTAAAGCACACACACACCCCAGGGATGGCGCAGACTAAGGGTAAGATTGGATTAGAGGACAGAAAGAGCAGCAGCACAGCTTAAGTGACTAGAGCAACCCATATCACGCGTAAAATCACAGAAGGAAAGAGTGGGGAATCCACAAGTCCTCTCTTCTGGGTTCTGGGCACACGGCGTCCCTTCTTGGGTGACTCACAGTGGGATCACCTTCACCCCCTGCTTCATGTGGTAAGGGCCTCTTTATACGGAGACACACCGCGAGCCTTCTCCTCCTCCATCCCTGTGAGCCAAGGGAATTGCGTCACTGACCTCCACACACACTCACTCCCTCCTCTTTCCAGCCTGCCACCACACAAGGGATCTTGTCTTGTGGTCCTTGCGATCCTTTCATCTGGGCTCCAAACCCACTGTCACCTTGGCCTTGAACTGCTCCCCAGGAGACACTGGGAAAACAGAGCTGGACAAAGAGTGTCTGGGTCCTGTATGACTAGAATTTACTGATCCCTGCTGATGAGGGAACCTGGGCTATGCTGTTCTCCGCCCAAAGGCAGAGCACAGGAATAATTTTGAACTTGGCATAGTGGCCAGCCCTGCCTACAGACTAGGTGTCCACTGATTTGGGTGATACCAATTCACTCCAGCTCCCAAAAGCTAAAGGATAAAAAGGGCTGAGAGACAGCCCTAAAGGTTCTAGCTTCTCTGCCTTACTTGTCCAGTGGCTGGGAATTACTAGGGTTGGAAGAGGGGCAGCAATTATCCCCCCCACCAGCTCTGTTCTCATTCCATTTGGCTATTCTGTTTTGAGGGTAGCCCCAAGGAAAACATTTTGGCAGCTGAAAATGTCACTGTTTCTCAGATCCCTTTCCAAGATAGAGGATTCCCTCCAATTTAGCCTCAGCTCATTTCCATGTCTCATAGTCCTGACATTTTTCTTTGACCTTCTATGTGATGATACTCCACTTCGGGGATTTGCCATTTTTATCTAATTTCAGAACCTGTGTTTCAATGGGCAGATTTAAGATGAGTTACAGGAATGCTGTTTATTCTCTGAGTTTTCTCCCTTCTCAAATATATTTCATTAGAACAGTGCCTCTGAGATCATGTGGGATAGTGGGGAATAGTGCTGTACTAGAAAGTCAAAGGAAGAGGTTCCTGTTTCTACCGCAATTACTTGTGGGACTTGGGATAACTCAATTTTTCTGAGCCAACCCATCATAACTCCTCATCCTTAAGTAGCCCTAAGTGTGCTTTTGAAAAAAACCCCAAAACAATAACTATGTCAATTTAGTCTTCTTTTTATCTGAGTAGGTAATCAATATTCAATTTGTATTGAATCTTACTCAATGAATCTAGTGAGGGGAGCCAGAAAAACCATCAGTGTTGATATGGCCTACGATAGAGCAAACAGAGCAGCACATAAGGGCAACTAAACTGAACGCAAGGGCCCAGGAAAACTCCCTTGAGGAAGTAATATCTTCACTGGAATCCAAACAATGAACAGGAGTTACCCAAGGGAAAATGTGGCAGGCGGTTTCCAAGGATGGGCTCTAGGAACTGACAGTAGTTCACTGTGACCAAGTGTGGATTTGGGGAAGCAAGGTAAAGAGTATGGGTAGAAGTAGGAGGATGACTGTGGGCTAACAAAAGAGCAGACGATGAAGATGGAGATGGAAGTAGTGGCCAGATCATAAAAGGCCATAATGGTTTTATTAAGAAATTTGGACTTTACCAACAGGAAGCTACTGAACAGTTTTAAACAGGGACACATGATCAGATTTACTTTGATCAGTAGCTTTCATCTGGTTTCTTTTCTTGATTGCAGGGTTAGTGAGGTATGAAAAAGGGAAAAGAAGCAGAGGTTCAGACTGGGCCTACTTCCTTTCTTTCCATGGAACCCATTAGGTCCCAGTCCCTTCCTCACGGAATTCTGCAGTCCTTTAAATTCTTGGCTTATTTTCCAAACAATCTTCCTTCTCAGTCCCCTTATTCCTCTCTCTCTCTCTAGCAAAGAAAAGCCTTTGAGTGTGTGGCAAGTCCTTTCCAACTGGCTGTCCTATTGACCTGGGGTTTTGTCTCCTTTCTTTAATATCATCCCTCACCAGCGTCCTCCAAATAGGGCTGTCAAGTAACCCTAACGATAATCCACATTTCTAATCCAAGGCCCATTTCTTATCTCTTTCTTGAATTCCACCAACTCTCCCAATATTTACTCTTCCCCATGATCCAAGATCTCTCAATCTCTAGAAACAATATGGTGGCATCCTAACTAAGACTAAGATAATGCTGACCAAACAGGTGATCAATCTGCATGAGAAAGACTTTATATCTAGATGATAATGACAGACTAGCAAATGTATTCTATGAAAACATCCATTCCTTTTCTTTCTTCCTTATCTCATAAAGCCCTCTAGAGCTACAGTTTAAGGTATAGAATCAATACCCTACAGGAAAATCATCATGGTCATTAACTTTATCTCTTGGCCTTACCATTTAACTAACCTTAAAATTAAAGAACCTTGGCCAGGCGCTTCGGTGGTTCATGCCTGTGATCCTAGCACTCTGCGAGGCCAAGGTAGGAAGATTGATTGAGCTCAGGAGTTTGAAACCAGCCTGAGCAAGAGTGAGACCCCATCTCTACAAAAAATAGAAAAATTAGCTAGGCATGGTGGTGTATGCCTGTAGTCCCAGCTATTCAGGAAGCTGAGGCAGGAGGATTATTTGAGGCCTGGAGTTTGTGGCTGCAGTGAGCTATGATGACACCACTACACTCTAGCCAGGGCAGCAGAGACTCATCTCGAACCCCTATCCTCATAACCACCCCCCCCCCCCGTTTCATATAAAAAATAAATAAATAAAAATTTAAGAACCTTGGCACTGGGGAAGAAACCTTTAGTCCAACCTTCTACTTTAGTGCCAGAACTCCTCGGCATGACTTGGCAATTGAGATCAAATTACTTCTTACTGCCTGAAATTTCCTTAAGAATTCCTTTTTCTACTCATCCCCACTGAAAAGGTTTAGAGTAAGACCTCTACAACCAATAGGGAAATAGCTCAGCTCACTAGGTCTTAAGGTTCTAGAACAATGCCATGCAAAGTATGATCCGCAAACTGGTGCTGGTCTGTGAACTCTTTATAATTAGCCCATGTTAAGGTAAGTACAGAAACTGTAAGCATTTAAAAACTTTTATAGCAATTTGACATTGCCAGGACATCCAAACACATGTTCAGAGAGCTTATCTCAATGAACAGGGTATAAAACAGTTTGAGCACTGTTGAACCTGTATCATCAGTCACAGATTGTACATGCTGCAAATTGGTTATGCACATAAGATGTGTTGGATTGCTTTGAAAAGCACTGTTCTAGGTTTCTAGAAGGGAAGAGAAGAGAATAGGTCTGGGGGTAGGAGACCTTGTTCTCTTCTTTTTTACCTCTTCTGGATACAATAGAGAGTGAATCTGCCTAGGATGAGGAACAGGAAGCTGCTCCCACTAAGCCACTGACTGTATGGGGTGAAGAGGAGGGCAGAAGTTGGTGGCCAGGTTATCAGGCAATAACAAACTCAGCATCCAAGCACGCGACTTCCAGCAATGCAAGGAGTTTCCTTTGTTTTGGGAAAACAAGAGCTGCAAGAAGCCTCTCCTTGACACGTTCTTGCCTGGCCTCGGGAGGAGCCCAACCACCCCTGACACACAAATAGGACAGTCCTGGCCAATGATCAACAAGCCAGTACCCTGACCACAACCCCTGTTTGCTTTTCCTTTTCCACCGCTTCCTCAGTTCGAGGGCCACCGTGGGGCCATAGGCAGCTGCCAACCTAGGTCACCCTTCAAGAACTTCACCCCCCATGACCCAGTACCTAGTCCATACAACTCTTCTAATGCCCTTTCTACAGCCTACTGTCTCTATGGTTTGGTCTGAAAGCAAGGGCTTCTGGCCCCTTTCCTAGAGTTGCAGATAAAGTTAAGCCTCAGAATACCACTCCAACGAAGGTCATGGAATGCTCTAGCAAACTAAACCCAAGAAGATCAGCATCTAGCCAAGTGCCTAAGAAGAATAATATTTGAGGTTTCAACAACCTCAACTATTCTGAACAACTATTTTTATGTTATCTGAACAGATCACTTGATTGCACTAGATCCTCAGCTTCAAGAGCCCAGTTATCACCAAGACTAAAATATATAAAACAATGCCGCTATTCATGATGCGGAATGTCAAAACTAAACTTCCAAGGAGTTAGCTAGGAGGCTTAGGACCAAAGACCAAAAAATCCAACACCACCTAGGAGCCTAGCCCTTTGAGGTATAAACAGAGTAAGAGTCTCAACCTCTCAGACTAACATGAAAGTGCCGTCTAGAACCAAAAACTTCAGGATACTTTTTCTAAGAACTCTGAGAAGTAGGGCCAGCAAGTCCCACTTATGACTTTACTATGATAAATCAAGAGCCTTGGGGACCAGCAAACCTTTCTCCCTTTCTGATTAATCAAAGAGCTTAGTCTTTACCCTGATGGCCCTAGTTTCTATGAAGACTAATTTGTCTTGTAAGGAGAGGGATGTGGAGGCGGGACTCCCCCCACTCCAGGCCTCCTTCATGCCAAAGAAGGAGGAAACAGAATAAGCAAAATAAAATTCATAAAGTGAAGCAGTAATTATGGTGTGGTCAACAAGAGGCTGCTGCTCAGGCCCATCATTATGTGGCTAAATTTAACGCCCTGCGCAGCCAGGGGAGTCGTGCGCCCCGGGCACCGTGTGTCCACACAGACGCCAGCTCCGCCACCTTTACCCGCTCGACAGCCGCCAGGGCTGCCAGAAAGCAGGTCACAATTTTTTTTATAGTCTGTTTACCAAGATGCTGTTTTTACTGCCGAGGTTTCTCTCATTTTATCTCTTTTTCCCTTTTCCCCAAACAGGCTGGCCTGTATTTTCTGTCCTGTTTTTTTTTTTCTTTCTCCCTCTCTCAGTACTATTTTCAGAACTCTAATTTTATATGGTATGTCCCTTTTTTTTTTTTTGGTAAATATTTGCCATAACTGGATAAGCCAGGCACATCCAGTTTAAAAGCCTCCGTCCCACAAAACATCAGGCCTTTAATGATACGCATCTCATTAGCGTGTTCTATGAAAGGCAGTATAGAAAAAAAAAAAAAGCAACTTACAGACTCTCACTTTTTATATCTAGAGAGACCTATACTTATATATGAGGACAGGCTGAAAACTGACATTCTGAGCCCCAATATGAAGCCAGTACAATGGCCATTTGATTCAAGCTTTGAGGACTCAGAAGCAGTTTCAGGGGAGAGGGGCTACTGATCTGTATACCTCTGCTGGTCCACCCAGGTGGTTCTGACCGGGTCAGTACAGCTATAACTAGTTCTCAAACTCTGATGTATTAGGGTTCTCTAGATCACAGGAATGAAACTCTGGGAAGTCCTCTGATACTAAATTTTCTATAATGGCTGTAAGAAAACAAAGAGAGGCAAAAGGGCACCAATATTTCCCTCCTTCACTGGCTGCTGAAGTTAAAGAAGGGGAAGTTACGAGTTTAGAGAGTGCTTAAAGAGATCCCTTCCAAGTTAGAACTTCCAGACCTCCCACACACCATCCCAAGGGCTTCTCCAGCCCGGCAAAGCCCCAGAATTGAAGCAAAGAGTTCTTTCTATACATGCTAGGTTCAATGAATTGGGTTGCATGGTCAAGTCTACTTATTGCACTGAACAAAAGGCACAGCAGCCAGTAAGTACTCTCCAAAAACTTGTTTGTGATGCTTTTAAACACAGCTTGAGACTCTAAGATGGTGCTAGAGGAGTCCTTAGTATTCAGTGTTTTTGATAAGACGCGTTGGGAGAGGGAAATAGACAGGTACATGGTTTGAAAGACCCTGCATGGCTATTCAGGCAGCACCCCATGGGGAGTCTACACATAGCAGGGATCATCAAAGGTCCGGAGTCTCTAGCTTGGTTTTCATTAGTTCATTTAGGGATGACCACACTCTAGAGGATTGAATGATACTAACTAAAAATCATAACAAACTAATTTCAAAGTTAAAATGCCAGTTTATTAGTTTACAAGGTGAAGTCTATTCCCAAAATATCTTCAGCTGCTTTTTCCTGGGAAGCTGAATAAATACTGAGTGCTAGTTATTAAACAGAAAAAAGGCAAAAATCAGCAAATAGCTTTAGAGGATAGTGCATATACTTTGCACAAACTAGACATTCACCCTGTTCTACTATATCATTGCTTTGGCATTGTGCTAATTAAATTAATTAATAGTTATTCCTTGGTTTTTCTTTTTTTGGATTCTATACAACTCTCTTCCTCTGTTAGTATATCTCCTCAACCATCATGAATTAATTACATACCAGCTTTTCTATAATTGCTTATAAGAGCCTAGGGGTGTACAAGACCAAGAGTTACAAGAAAGCAACATGGAATGAGAGAGGAGCCAGAGTTCTCTAGCCTTGACTCACTTTCCTATCTTTTAAGTTAGATGTCTATACTGTTCACAAATTGGTCTCAATCTTGCCTACTGCCCACAGAAAGTTCCAAGCGTAGCTGTGTAACATGAGGTGAGGCAATGGGACATGATGGAAGAATACTAGACTAGAAGGTCAGAGTCCTGAGCCCTGGTGCCAAATTCTACAACTGTTTGTCTATATAAGACTTCTTTAGTCCTTGTGGACCCTAATTTCCTCATAAATGAAACAAAGTCGGCTTCTTATATCTTTAAATTGATAAAATCCCTTCAAACTCTTCAAACTCAAAGATTAGAGCCAAATTCTATGGCTCTAATCTTCTATTTGAGATTCTGCAATTTCCTTCTTTGAGGTACTAGCCCAGGCCCTTGAGACTGTAACCTAGTCTTACAAGCAAGATGTTTACAAACTGTTGGATGGGTCACTTCTGTAGTTAGCTAAGCATTTTATATTGATTATTCTTTATCTCAGCATGAGAGGTTATCCCAAATTTGGGAGGAACACTCTGCTTGAGACTTGCATCTCCTACTTACTCACTAAATTCAGCTATTTCACTCTGCTCTTCCCCCAGCTCCTGGGGGCTGCAGAAAACAGAATGCAATTTCCATCAACTATTACTTCTTTCAACCAAGCAGTATTATCATCCCCTCTCAAAGTTCCTCCTCATTGCTCGCTTTACTCACACCAAATTGGAGTGGATTCTTTGGAGTAAAAGATTCCAAGAGGGCAACGTATAGCATTAGAATTGCTCTGGCTTCAAGCATGCGATTAACAGATGCTAAAGAGCTTTAGAAGGATTCCCTCAAACCACCACACTTCAGGAAAGCCCCTCAGATTGTGTAACTGAATAAAACACCTAGTTGTGTCTTTTCCTTCAGCAGGTATTCACCATACAATATCCTTCTGAACTCTGAGCTCACGATTGACCTCTTCCAGAAATATCTTTCCCAAACTATCCTGGTATCCCAGATCCCATCTTCCTCCTCTCAGGTAATACATATATTTTACAATTATAAGAATATTTGTGTAGATTTATAAATTCCAGTGACCTAATGTCCCTCAAAAGTGCATCTTTCAAGGACAGAAAGCATGTTTTAACTTTTTTTTTTTTTTTTGAGACAGAGTCTCAGTTTGTTGCCCAGGCTAGAGTGAGTGCCGTGGCATCAGCCTAGCTCACAGCAACCTCAAACTCTTGGGCTCAAGCAATCCTGCTGTCTCAGCCTCCCGAATAGCTGGGACTACAGGCATGCACCATCATGCCCGGCTAATTTTTTCTATATATATTAGTTGGCCAATTAATTTATTTCTATTTATAGTAGAACGGGGTCTCACTCTTGCTCAGGCTGGTCGCGAACTCCTGACCTCGAGCAATCTGTCTGCCTCGGCCTCCCAGAGTGCTAGGATTACAGGCATGAGTGCTTTAACTTTTAAGTACAACTCTACTATGTTTATTATTTTCAATGTTGCTTAAGAAGTTCTGCCCACATGGAGTTTAAGCTTATAAAGAGAAAAACAAATAGACCAAAGATCTCCCACCCTGAATGAAAAATACTCTTCCTGAGACCTTCTGGCAATTTCTCCCTTATGGGAGATGCCGAGGATGCTCAGGAATCCTGCAGTCTCATTTCCTAAACACTGAACAGCTCAGCTGCCAACCTACAAGACTCAGTCTCAATAGAATTCTCACTTTTCAATGTGGCTCACTACGCAAAAGAAACATTAGCCATAAGAGAACACTTTATGTGTAAAGTTAAAATTATGAAGCCAACAGACCAGGTAAAACTTAAAGGTAAGTTGTTTGATACTTTTGTTTTCTCTCTTAATTTCTATAACCAGAGACATGTACCAATGTGAGAGACTCCTCAAATGCCAAGACCTTTAAGCTACAACCACTGATTGTGTACCCCCTGTCTACAAGGCAGTGAGGTGGCTTTAGAAGAGGAAACAAAACAAGACAGTTCTACCTTAAGGACTCTATAAGCTCACAGGGGAGATAAGTACATTTTTATTAATATTATACAAGGCAAAAGTGATAAGTGACACAGGAAAGATACAAGGCCTTGTGGGAGTTCAGAAGAGGAAAAGAATATAGCTTATACTTTTAATTCTGTCCACTTCACTATTTCTGTCATAACAGAAAGGTCATGTAATCATCTGACCCTCTTTTTAAGGGGGATTGAACGTCCTTGGTAGGGACTTCAAAATTCTTGGATGAAAAGGCTACATACATCTCCCGGGGAAAGAGGCTGGAAGCATGTAGTAATCTAGTCATCTATCTTCAAAGTATGGCCCATCGCTTCATGCCATCCGCAATCCCAGAGGAAGGACTAACTCTTCCACTTTGCTCAACTCCACAGACCCTCATTCTCACTGTCTGTTTCCCTTCACCAGTATAAATTTCTCCTTTTCCACTGGCTTCTCCTTGCCTTCTAAGACATGTGTCTTTCCATCTTGTTTTGCTGAAGCCACTTCCAGCTATCTCTCATTTCCTTTTCATTCTGAAACTTCCCTGGTCAGACTTCTACATTCATTGTCTGTTGCCTTATCAACTGATCCTTCTTTAACTACTAAAGTTATTTGAGATGCAATCTGCCTTGGTGCCCAAGATCATGAATTTCCTAGATCTTTTCTCTGCCAGTCAATCATCCATTTTCTTTGGTGTCTCTCCTGCCTGTGGCACTGTGGATAGCCCTCCCCAGTGATGGAAATAGCATGGGATTTGAGTCAAGATAAATATGGACAAATCAGCTGAATGGCTTTAAGCAAATTAAATTACTTCACCTCTGAGCCTTTGGTTCTTTATCTTTAAAATGAAGATACTATCACTTTGCTCATAGATTTGTTGGAAGGATTAAAAGTTGTAACTTAGATAAAGACATACTGTATGTCTAGCGCATATACAGAATGGACTTTATGTTTGTTAGTTCCCCTTTCTTGGCTAATCTCCTCTTTTTCACATTTCCATCACTGGCTCCTGTTATGATTGTTCTTCAAATCCCAGTCATTGGGCCTTTACTTTTTTCTCCATGCTCTCTCCAGCAAAAGCTGCATCCATTCTCACAGCTCCAAATAGTGCCCCTCTGTAGAAGATTCCCAAATCTATTTCTATAGGTCCTTTTTCAACCCAAGCTTCAACCTACTCTTTCAACTCTTTCCTGAGCATTTCCACTTGTATATCCTTTAATCAATTTAAATTAAACATGTATGTGAAAAAGATCTTCACTTATGTTTTTAAATTAAATCTAATTATAAATAAGCCATTGAGCTACAGCATTGTTAAATGGCCATACTACACTGAATGGACTTGCATGAAACCCTTCCTCTCCTAGGGAAAAGAGGAGGGAGACTCAACTGTGTGAATCATCTCAAAATGCTCCAGAGATACATGAAGCTTACATGTTAGGCCTGAAAAGTCTAGATATTTACCAGAAATAAGACATCAGTCATTGCTACCTCATAAATCAAATCTGAACCAAATAAATTTATCAGACTGCAGATTCAAACCAAATGAAAGACTAATAGATGTTGTGGAGCAAAACAGAGAAAAAAATAGTTTTCATTTTAGAAGAGTTGGTAACTTCCTTTGGATGAAGTAAGATACACAACCCTTGGAGCAGAGTCTGTTAAACTGTGCTAGATATCTGGGTCTAGATACAGGGGCATGCATGATTTCATTTTTCACAGGCCCCTATAACTCTCTATTGTCTTATATCTGGCCTAATATACATATTTATTTTAAATGCCTGGTCCCCTTAGGAATCTGAATTTGCAATAGCTGAGCCTGAGATATGAGAAAGTCCTTCACTATTGTGGTTCTTAGAATCAGAACCCGGCCGGGCGCGGTGGCTCACACCTGTAATACTAGCACTCTGGGAGGCTGAGGCGGGTGGATTGCTCAAGGTCAGGAGTTCAAAACCAGCCTGAGCAAGAGCAAGACCCCGTCTCTATTATAAATAGAAAGAAATTAATTGGCCAATGAATATATATAGAAAAAATTAGCCGGGCATGGTGGTGCATGCCTGTAGTCCCAGCTACTCGGGAGGCTGAGGCAGAAGGATTGCTTGAGCCCAGGAGTTTGAGGTTGCTGTGAGCTAGGCTGATGCCACGGCACTCACTCTAGCCTGGGCAACAAAGCAAGACTCTGTCTCAAAAAATAAATAAATAAATAAATAAAATAAAATAAAGAATCAGAAACCCATCCCAGGGACGGGCGCGGTGGCTGACGCCTGTAATCCCAGCATTCTGGGAGGCTGAGACGGGAGGATCGCTCAAGGTCAGGAGTTCAAAACCAGCCTGAGCAACAGCGAGACTCCGTCTCTACTAAAAATAGAAAGAAATTAATTGGTCAACTAAAAATATATAGAAAAAATTAGCCGAGCATGGTGGTGCATGCCTGTAGTCCCAGCTACTCAGGAAGCTGAGGCAGAAAGATTGCTTGAGCCCAGGAGTTTGAGGTTGCTGTGAGCTAGCCTGATGCCACGGCACTCTAGCCCAGGCAACAGAGTGAGACTCTGTCTCAAAAGAAAAAAGAAAAGAAAAGAAGCCCATCCCTTGGTAATGGGTAATCTTAGCTCATTTGTATTTTCTATATTGATTTCTTTTTTGTCTTCCCTCAAAATTTTAATAAATTTTCTTTTGAAAGTATAAGCCCTTACGAAGCTTTGTAAATGGAAAATAAAGAAAGAGGACTTTTGAGCCATTTGGGGGCCAAAAAGAAAAGAATTGGTGAGCCTGGTAACAGGGCTCAGTGTTTACTACAGCAATCACAGTGAGAAAACCCCAAAAAAGGCAAAATTCAGAAAAAATATAGTTTAGAAACACGTGCAGCCATCCCTTCCACTCTGAAGATTTTCATTCCAGAGCTGGAATAATGATGGATTTGTATTTGAAGCAAGGAAAACCATTTCTTTATATGCCCACGATTAGATTTAATTGCACCCTGCTCATGATTTTCCTATTCTGTCAATGGCATCACTATTCTTCGGATCACATAGGCATACTACTGACACCCCGATCTTCCTAAAAGATCACCTTCATATGTCAATTCTTCAGTCAAAATTTTCAATGGCTTCCACTAACAACAATAGTAATTAATAACTGCAAGGAGGAAGTGCCCCATCTCCTTCCTAGGAAATGTGTTCCTGTGTGAGAATCACTACACATAATGACAGATGTTAATAACTGTACTGAAATGGGCAAGTAAATGTTATAGGAAGAAAAAGCTGAGAAATACTTTCAGAATAAAATACTGACCCTCCAGTTAAGCATTTAAGGGCCCCACAACTTAGCCTCGAGTTTTACTATCTTGCTAACCTTATTTTCTCCTAATCCTTACCCACTCTCATTCTTATTTTGCATCCTTTGCCCATGTGCTTCCCACCTAAAATGCCTTCTATCTAGTTCTCTTTCAGAGCCTAAACCAAATGTTCAAGTCCCATCCAAGTCCTGCCTTTTACAGGAAGCTTGTTCTAATCACTTCACTACTATGGCCCTTATTATCATTCATTAAGCACTATGAACTCTTTGATGGCAATATTATCATACCTTGTATGCTCATAGAACCTGGTATTCCATATGTGTACTTAATGAATACTGAAAGAATGAATTAACTGCAAGTTTCTCTCGGTCAGAGAACTGAAGCACACAATGGTAGGGAGTATATTCTCATGCATCTAGACTTAGCCTTCTTTTTTTTTTTTTTTTTGAGACAGAATCTTGCTCTGTCATCCCTGCTAGAGTGCAATGGTATCATCATAGCTCACTGCAACCTCAAACTCCTGGGCTCAAGTGATTCTCCTGCCTCAGCCTCCAATAGCTGGGATTACAGGCACATGTCACCACATCCAGTTAATTTTTCCATTTTTAGTAGAGACAGGGTCTTGCTCTTGCTCAGGCTGCTCTCGAACTCCTGACCTCAAGCGATCTTCCCACCTCGGCCTCCCAAAGTGCTAGCTAGGATTACAGGCATGAGCTGTGATTTATGCTTCTTTATGATGCTCACAAAGGATACTAAAAACACATACTCTGAATCCTATGCCTTCCACTAGATAATAAAATATCAGGTACATGGTAAAGGGGCAGTCTTTTTTTTTTTTTTTTTTGAGACAGAGTCTCGCTTTGTTGCCCAGGCTAGAGTGAGTGCCGTGGCGTCAGCCTAGCTCACAGCAACCTCAAACTCCTGGGCTCAAGCCATCCTTCTGCCTCAGCCTTATGAGTAGCTGGGACTACAGGCATGCGCCACCATGCCCGGCTAATTTTTTCTATATATATTAGTTGGCCAATTAATTTCTTTCTATTTATAGTAGAGACAGGGTCTCACTCTTGCTCAGGCTGGTTTCAAACTCCTGACCTCAAGCAATCTGTCCGCCTTGGCCTCCCAGAGTGCTAGTATTACAGGAGTGAGCCACTGCGCCCGGCCAGAGGCAGTCTTTCTAACTGTGGAAGTAGAGGCCTTATAGCTCTATGACTAATTTTCTTTCCAGGATTTTATTAGGTATTTATTCCTTTTTCTTTTGAGGTGTTAATGTATTAAAACTGGCTCTAAAAAAGCGGGTTCTGGGATCTCTCAGTAACATATGATTCAAGGTTCATACTTCATCCCAAAGTTGGGATTACCCCTCAGAAAACACAAGTGTCAAAGAAACAAGGTGGATAATAGAATGGTGATACAGTAGCTTCTCCCTAGGCTACTCCTCTATTTACATGTAGGGCTTCTCCCTAGTCTACCCACAGGTGATCATTTGATAGTCCATTCATAAGATGGGGAAAATAAAGAAGAGTGGAAAAATATGATTCCTTCATTCATTCAACAAATGTTATTGAGTGCCCATTATGTGTGGAGGCACTGTTCTGGGTACTCAGGATATAGACCAGGGCACAAAACATACATCTTTGTCGTTATTCAGCTTACATTCTAGCAGGGGCAGACAGACCATCAACAATAAGTATAATAAAGTAAGTAAATTTTATGGTAATATGTTGGAAAATAGGTGCTATGGAAAAAATAAAAAGTAGAGCATGGTAAAATGAAATGGGAATGCCAGGTGCAGGAGGGCAGGGATATGGCTTACAACTTTAAATACAGTAAATAGTCCAGGTAAGCCCCATTAGGAAGGTGACATTTGAACAGATGTTACTGTAGTCTATGTAGATATGTTCTCTTGACGATGAGATATGTTCTCTCAAATTCTCTTGACACACCTCCCCTTAAGAGGTGGACCTTAATCACCCTCCACTTAAGTGTGAGCTGGACTTAGAAAATTTATCAACAGATGGTATTTAAAGCCATGGCACTAGTTCAGATCAATAAAGGAGTGAGGGGGAAAAGATAGGGTACCAAGGACTGAGTCCTGGGACACTCCAACATTAAGAGGTAAAGGAGAAAAAAACACAGCAATAGATTCAAAGAAAGAATAATAAATGAGGTAGGAAGAAAAACAGAAGAAGGTTGTGGTGTGGATGCTATGTTAAGAAAGCATATTGAGGAGCAGGGATTCACACACATTGTAATAGAAAAACCTAAATGGGAAAGGATCAGCCAACTCAACTGTCCCCTGCCTTTCTACTCTTCCTTTTCACATCTGTATCTTCCTTTATGACAAATTCTAAGGTAGAGGTATGCATAGAGGGCTGTGGGAATAGCAGGACAGGGCAGAGGAAGAAGAGCAGACTAAGGAATGTAAAGATTGTCACAGAAGACTCGTAAAAGGGATAAAGCCCAAACCATACAGATTTGGCACGTTGAACAGGAGTTTGCCGTGAAAACAAGAGAAGAGAATACCAGGCAAATGGATAAAGATATGTACAAGAAGGAAGCTGTCAGTGCTTCAGTATGAGAAAAGTGCAGGGTGCTACAGTGGAATGACAGAGGATCAGGCTGAAGAGGTCAGTAGGACCAAATCACAAATGATCTTGTATGGCATGCAAGGAGCTTGAAATGTATCCTGCAGGCAACTAGGAACTACTAAAGGACTTTAAGCAAGGAGCAACATCATCAAGTTCCAGTTTCGAAGAGATCACTCTGACATAACTGCAGATTCAACTGGAGGAGAATGAGGACTGTCAGGGAGACAAATTAGGAGGCTATTACACGGTCAAGCCAAAAAAGGGAGGGAGGAATAGCTAAACTAAAGCAACAGAAGCTGGAATAGAGAAAAAGGGCAGATTCAAAAGACAGGTGATATGTTAGGCTTTGGAAGTAGGGACAAAGTGGAAAGTGGGTGACTCCCAAGTTTCTAGCTTAGAAAACTGAATGGATGTCACAGGACAGGTGCCTATGAAAATATAACTAAATTTAAAAAACCGAATGGATGGTTGGGCATGGTGGCTCACACGTATAATCCCAGCACTTTGGAAGCTGAGGTGGGAGGATCTCTTGAGACCAGCTTGAGGAACATAGCAAGACCCTCATCTCTACAACAAAAATTTTTTTAATTAGTCAGAGGATAGTTTAAGCCCAGGAGTTTAAGGCTGTAGTGAGCTATGATCACACACTGCACTACAGCCTAGGAGACAGAGTTAGACCTCCTGTGGAAAGAAAGAAAAAGAAAGACAAAAGAAAAAAGGGAGAGGAGAGGAGAGGAGAGGAGAGGAGAGGAGAGGAGAGGAGAGGAGAGGAGAGGAGGGAGGGGGGGGGGGGGAGGGGAGGGGAGAGGAGAGAAAAACTGAATGAATACAGTGCAATTCCCCAATGTAAGGAATATAAAGGATGAGGGAAATAGGTTTGGGGAGTAGATAACTCATATTGGACATGTTTAGGATGTGGTATATATGGGATATACAGACAGAAATGTCAAATATGCAGAAAGAAATATCTGCCTGAAACAGAGTGGAGATATAAAATTGGTACTCAGTGGTGTAATGATAGTTGACACTGGGGTCTGGATGCGACAACCCAGACAGAAGGAAAGTGAAGGGTGAGAGGACAAAGGACACAAGCTTGGGTAATACTGACATTTATGGCACAGGTAAAGAATGGAGAGCCAGCCAAGGAAAGCAAGTAGAACTATCTGTGAATGACCTTAACAGGATGGCAATTTTCAGTTTAAAGGGCTCCCCATCTTCCCCAGGTATCTTTGATGTAATCTCTAGCTTTGTAAGAGCAGCAATGAATATGTTCATAGCTTCAAGTATCTGCTCCAGAATCAAGCTGCAACCAGACAGGGGATGAAGATAGTAACTAAAACTAGACAGGATATAACAACCATGGCTACATTTAGGATGCTGAGTCAAATCAACGTTAACTATAGCCCCCAAATTTCTTGGCTAAGATATTATACTGAACAGATTATTTAAGTCTTATAAGGCATTCAGAAGGCAGCAGTAGGGATGATAGCTATGCTGAACACTCTCCTATGAAGAGAGAAGGAGAGAATTGCAAAATCTAGCTCTCTCTGCTAAGGAGCCCCTCCCAAAAGAAACCAACTTCACGCAACTGCCCAGGTTTTGGCGTCAAGGGCTGATTTCTAGCCAAGGGTTGCCAGCTGTAGAGGGCGGGGCTCTATTTTGGGCTGCCTCCTGTCCCTGAGCCTGGCCGCGTCTGGCTTGAGCAGCATGCAGCCCCAGTGACTCACACACCCATGCAAACCGCCTGTGGCTCAGTGGCACGGCCTCGGAATGCCAGCCTTAGGCCAGCTCCCTCCTCACCCCATTACACTGGGATAAATAAATAAAGAGCCCGCCAGCAGCCACACAGCCTGATGGCAACCAGATGGAGAAAGCAAAGCAGGGGCAGGGCCAGGGGAAGGAACTCCCTCCAGTGGACTAGACTGAGAATGGGCTATGCCAGCCCATTCATCCTAAACTTCCTCTTTAATACAGTTCCTACTGCCATACGAGAACAGTCCCCAACGCCCTGACTCTTCTTCCACTCCTAAAGATGCCTCTCAACCCCTAGTCCTAGGAAGTGCTCTATATGGGGATATTGCCCTATATAAGGATCATGCCAACAGCCACCTCACCCAACCCTGATTTAAACTGATATTGCCGGTTTTCTCCATATAGTTAGGCCATGATTGACTGGCCCCCTTGAGTTCCTTGGAAGTGGGAAATCAGACTCTTGGGGGCAGGGGAAAAACAAAAGGGCCAAATGTAGGGAAGTAACCCCTGTTCAATTCTTATTTTTCCTAACCTTAGTATCCTAGAAATCTGTCAGTCCTACTGCCCCCTGTGCCCTATGTCTACAACCTCTTCCCAGCAATCATCCCAATGAGAATTTTTAAAAAGTGACCCCGGCTGGGTGCGGTGGCTCACGTCTGTAATCCTAGCTCTCTGGGAGGCCAAGGCGGGCAGATTGCTCAAGGTCAGGAGTTTGAAACCAGCTTGAGCAAGAGCGAGACCCCGTCTCTACTATAAATACAAAGAAATTAATTGGCCAACTAATATATATAGAAAA
>VSMD01119171.1:0-17155 GCA_008750895.1 Mirza zaza
CCGCAGGCATCCCCCCCACACTTCCCCGAACATCCTGCCCCCACACACCCCTGCTCCCCACATGACCCTCACCCCCTGCACACACACGCACCCCTGCTCCCGCATGCCCCTGCCCCCTGCACACGGTCCCACCCCCTGCACACGCTCCCACCCACACTTGCCCCCACCGGCACACGCCCCCACCCACACACGCCCAGAGGGCTCCGGGCAGCTCGCCGCCCCTCCTCAGGGACCCGACGGCCAGCTGCTCCCCGGGCGCAGGTCACCTGGCTTGGAGCCCTCGTCCACGGAGCCGTTGTAGACCTGGTTGAGGAACTCGGGCCGGTTGTCGTTCATGTCGATGACGTAGATGTACAGGTCGATGGGGTTCTCCACCTTGTTCCCGTTCATGTCCACCGCGTGGGCACGCAGCTGCGGGCGGCACAGCGAGTCAGGGCCTGGTTCCACCCTGGGGACACCCCTGCCTCCCCCCCCCCCGGACCGCTGGGGCCCGCTGGGGCCGGTCCCTGTGCCACGGACCGTTCCTATCAAACGTCCGGATTTGATGGGGCAGGCGCCGCCGAGACGGGAGCTCACGACCTCCCCTAGCAGCCGCAGAAAAGCCGTGTGTGCCCGGGCGGCGGAGGGGGGTGGAGGGGCTCAAACTGCTGCTACCGAGAGGTCGGCCCTGGGCGAGACCTGGGGGCCGGGGAGAAGCCCGAGCCTGGGCTGGGAGCAGGGCTCTCCTGGATGAGGTGCGGGCTGCCCGCCCTGCCACGTTAGCTCCAGGCTTGGCACACGGGGCATGGTGGTCAGAGAGGGACGGCCCGGAGGGGTGGGCCAGGGAGCCCACCTGCCCCTGCTTGGGGAGGGGGTGGCAGGGACTTCGGAGGGAGCTGTCTTCAAGGTAGAAAGGAAGGTTGGTTCCCTGAACTTGGCCGGAAGGCTCAGAGGGGCTGCCCAGACTCCCCGCTACGTTTGGGGTTTGCTCTTTCACCCGCACTCACTCATTCACTCAGTAAACCCCAAGTGCCTGGCCCTGGGCCGGACGCTAGATCCCTGTCCACCCAGAGGACCGCGGACACCAAGGAGGAGAAGCAGCGACTCAGGAGTGGGGTGTGGTGGCTGCAGCCCGCTGGGCGGGGAGGCGGGGCGGCGTCAGCAGAGACCCCGAGGACAGGGCAGGGAAGAGGACACGCAGCGCTGGCCCCTCGGCAGGAGAGGGGGCTGGTGTGGGGCCACCGGGGCCCTGGGGTGTCAGGGCGGAGGACCGACACTTGGGGCACGGACGGAGTTTGCCCAAGGCGTCTCCCCACCAAAGCTGTGACTGACACACCACCGTGTCCCCAGCTCACATCTCTGCCAGATACACGTCACCCTCGAAGCTGGACACATCAGAGCTCAAAGTCTCTGCGCACGGTGGCGCCAAGCCAAGGGTGCCCGGCAGGAGCCCCCGCCCGGGGCTGCTCCCCAGACCCCCGGGATCCGGGAGTCGCGCCCTCCTGGCCCAAGCGGGGGAGACCCGGAGCTCCCTGTGCCGGCACCGACGCCAACGTTCTGCTTTGGTCCCGACATGTGGATTTTACCCTTTATTATTTTATTTTATTTTTTGAGACAGAGTCTCACTCTGTTGCCCAGGCTAGAGTGAGTGCCGTGGCGTCGGCCTAGCTCACAGCAACCTCAATCTCCTGGGCTCAAGCAATCCTGCTGCCTCAGCCTCCCCAGTAGCTGGGACTACAGGCATGCGCCACCATGCCCGGCTAATTTTTTCTATATATATTTTAGTTGGCCAATTAATTTCTTTCTATATTTAGTAGAGACGGGGTCTCGCTCTTGCTCAGGCTGGTTTTGAGTGATCCGCCCACCCTGGCCTCCCAGAGTGCTGGGATGACAGGCGTGAGCCACCGCGCCTGGCCCATTTCACCCTTTAAACTGTGTGTTAGGGACAGGCCCGAGGGCTTTCCCGAGGAGGCGATCTGCGTGGGGTGTGCTGAGGGGTCAAATCAGGACCGACTCCGGGGCACGAACTGCAGGTGACGACGACCGAGACTGAGCGCGGGGCACGGTTAGCTGTGAGTGTCGCGGCTGACAGTCCAGGAGCTCCGAGTGGCTGCTGTGGGTCCGGGTCGGATGTGCAGCTCCTCCGAGCTGCCTCCGAGGTGGCCAGGCGATCCTGCCTCTTGTCACACGCAGCCGCGCGGTCTCTCGAGCCCAGTCAACGGTCGGGGGGCTTTGGCAAAAAAGTAACTCTGAGCTAAAATTAAAGTTGCTGTCTGCCAACGAGAGCCGCAGCGCTGGTTCCGGGCGCAGCCTTTGGGGGCAGGAGCAGCCCGCTCCCTGCCCCACCCCCCAAAGTTCAGCGGCCTTTGCTGGCTCTGCGGAAAGTCTCGGGGAAAAGGCTTCTCCCGCCGTCCCCGGGCTGGGCGCACCTGCCGCGGGTGTGGGCAGTCTCGCCTTGGCGGCGGGAAAGCGACGTCAGCAGAGGAGTCCTCCGAGCTTTCTTTCGGCGACTTCAGGTCTGAGCGACTCGCGCAAAGTGAGTTTCCTGTGCTGTGTGGGGCAGGACACGTCCCTGTGCCCTTGAGGGAGGTGAGACTGGGGGAGTGGCGTGAGGGTCCAGTCCTGCCCTGGGTGGGATTCCGAGCCATGCAGCCCTCCTCTCGGGCTGCCTCTTCCTACCATCTCAGCCGTGTGCTCTGGGTCCCGCCTGGCCCAGGACCGGGAACGGGCCACGCCCGCCTGGAAGGGAGAGCAGGGTGCCCTTCTGGGAGGTCCTCTTCGTCGGCGACATCTCTGAGCATTTGCTCGGGGCCCAGCAGCCCTGCCAACTCCACAGGCATCGACTCACTTCAGTTTCACCCGGATCTGGGGGATGGGCACTGCCTTGATCCCTGGGTTACAGATGGGGAAACTGAGGCCCAGGAAAGTCAGATGGCAGTATGTGGTGGGATTCGGTAGTGTCTCACTTGTGGAAGCCTTAACAGAACCTTCTAGAGCATCGCCTTGCGAAGCAAACAGTGACCCAGATCGTCGTCACACTCTCGGGCTGGGGACACGTTCTTGCCCCCTCGCCAGCCCGGGGAGCTGAGTGGAGGACGAGACAGGATTCAGGGCACCTGGGGGGAAGGAAGACTCCAAACAGAGCCCCCAGGTATGTGTGTGATGTGCTGTGTCCCCCCACCCCCGTGACGGGGTTACGGCATATGGCGGGGACCCCGAGACAGGGCCGCTGTCGGGTGGCCCAGCCCGCCCACGGGGCTTTGCAAGCAGAGTCTTGCTCCCCTGGCGCAGGAGAAGGGCCGGGTGCCCCACACACCTTGCTGGGTGGCAGCAGAGGGGCCACGTGCCAGGGAACGTGGGTGCCCTTTGGGGGTGAGCGAGGCCCCACTGGCAAGGACGTGGGGACCTCAGTCCTGCGGCCGCGAGGACCTGGGTCTGCCACCCTGGGCGAGCTGACTCTCCCGAGAGCATTGAGTGAGTGCCCAGGCCGCCACTGTGCTTCTGGCCTTGTGAGACCTGGGCAGAAACATGCCACGCCCACCCGGGCTCTGGACCCACACACGGGACAGGGAGCGCAGGACGGGGCTGGCGCACGGCTGTGAGCACTCACTTGGTGCCGACCGGTTGCACAGAATAGAGAAGCAGCACACTCCCGCTGGCTGGCACCGCTTCCCCCAGAGACCCCAAAGATGGGCGTCTTACGGGGTAGAAACCGTAAGCCTGCAGAGGGGCTCCCGTCCCTGGGGAAGGGCCTCGAGTGATCAGGGGACAGAGAGCTCGAGGACAAACGGAACGGGAGGCTTCCATCCGGGGTGTGGCAGGTGGGTGCAGCTCTTCTGCAGGTGGGGTTCCCTTTCCCAGTGACCCGCCGTACCCGCGGGGGAGGAGGAGGCTGGAGCCCGGGGGGAGGGGGCCCTGTGTGCCCAGGGCTCGGGGCTCGCCGTTCTCCCTTGGAGACGGAGGCAGGCTGGTGAGAGCCACTGTGCAGCGCGGTCCCAGACCCGGCGCCAGGAAGCACTCAACACACGCTGGTGACGCCGTGTGGCTGTGTTTTCTCACCTTCATGTTGGGGTGAAACCCCGAGACCTCAGGACCGAGGTGGGAACAGAGGGGACGTGTGTGGAAGCATCCGGCAGTGTCGAGACCCCAATCCCCCACCTGGTGTGGGCAGGTGGAGTGGGCGGGGCTTGTCCTTTCACCAGCCGGGTGGGGCTGGGTGGGCTGCACGCGTCCTTGGTGGGCACCGAGCCAGCCTGTGTCCCCACTTGCTGCGGGACTGTCTGCACCAGAGAGCTGGCTCGTTCCGGGTGCCGGTGCTGGGCGAGGCTCGGAGCCCCGTGAGGCAGAAAGAACCAACCTGGTGATGGAGGACCGGGCATGGGTGTCTGTGAAATGTCTGCGAAGCGCAGCGGGAAGGCGAGGGTGGGGAATGGGGTGGGGACCCGCCACAGGCCCAGCCAACGTCTCAGACCTCGGTGGACTGAAAGTTTCTGCCCGAGGTCAGAGGAGGAGCTTGGGGACTGTCCCCCGAGGCGGTGGGTGACGCCGGCTCCCTGGAGCAGCTGTCTCTGTGTCCTGGACCACCTGGCGCTGCTAGTTCTAATGCTGTGGGCTCACTGGCTCGGATTCTTGAGGAGGTGTGGGTGTGGGGCCGGGCATTCTGCTTTGCACCGGGATCTGGAAGCCCTGGGCTGTCGGGGCAGGTGAGGGGCTGAGCGGGGGCAGGTCCACACAGGTGCCACGGGCGGCAGGAGGCCCCGTGTGGTGTGGGAGACATGGCCTTTCAGCAGAGAGACTCCTGGAGGTGCAGGAGGAACAAGCCCAGCTGCAGCCGCACCAGGGAGTTGGGCCTGGCTGTGGAGCGGTGGAAGCAGGTATGGAGACCCAGGCGCCCCGAGGCTCACAGCTGGGAGGACGTCCCAGCAGGAAGTCACAGCACCGGGTCACAGCCTTGACGTCACGGTCTCCAGGAGAGGAGAGGGAGGGCTCCTCGGGTCCAGCACGAGGGAGCTTCCTTTTAGTGGCCACAATAATTAACAGTGAATCCAATCTTGGAGAAGGTGAATTTAAATCAGCAAATGGCCTCGTCGTGTGGCCCGAGGGGAGGCAGACAGCTTCGATGACGAGGGTGACGCTCCGCAGCTGAGCCGGGAAGGGCGAGGGGAGCCCCAGCCTGGCAGGGATGCAGGGGCCGCCCTGGGGGCTGTGCAGAGACCCGGGGTCACTGCTCACCTGGGGCCAGGCCTGCACCTGCTTTCTCCCCACCTTCCTTCTTCTGCTCGGTCAGTAAATGCCAGCAGGCCCCGGTCATCGGCTGAGCACCCTCTAGACTGGGGCACAGGTGCCCTGAAGACTGTGTGCTGGAGGGGGCATGGGCATTGCAGGGCGGACGCGGACTGATGGACTAGACGGGGGAGGGGGAGGCCCGGGCTGGGGTGGTCAGCACATCCCAGCGTCTGGCCAGGCAGTCGTTGCAAGCCTGTGCTCTGAGAAGAGAAGCACACGCCCTTTTCTCAAGGGTGACCTGGACTTCACAGAGGGGGCGAGGCCCTTGAGAGCCCCCCAACCCTGGGGAAGGCACCCCGAAACTGCCTCCTCCGAAGCCGGCGGTGGACCTGCCAGGGTGTCCGCTGCTGCCCGCTCGAGGGCTGTCCGTGCTGGGTCCCCGAGCCAGGCCTAAACTATCTTGACAGCCCTGATGGGGACAGACTGCCACAGACACCACTTCGGAATCATCGTCCTCCCTGTTCCTCAGCCTGTGAACGAAGTCACCGTCCTTGCTCAGATAGGACACGGAGATTTTCCTGCAATGCTCAAGCACCCGAGGGAAATCTGTTTCCGTCCAGCCGACGCGCCAGCCTGTTTCCTTCGTAGCGCCTCTCCCCGGCCCTCGCCCCACCGTCCGAGAGGCAAAGTCAGGAGGGCACCAGATGCCACCTCAGATGGTGCCGCGGGCAGGGCAAGAGCAGGGGCAGGGGTGTCGTGTTGGGGCCTGCGCCTGCTCTCCTCAAAGCCTGCCTGGTGCTGAAGAATCGGGGGACACAGCCTTCCTCAGGGGCTCTGGGCCAAGAAGGACTCCGTGCCTCTTCATCCCAAGACTGTGCAAGCCCCCCAGAGTGGGACCACGTCTGCCCCAGTCACCTCTGCCTGCCCAGCACCTAACGCAGGGTCCGGCACACAGATGCTCAAGGAATGTTCCCTGGATGGATGGATGGATGGGTGAGTGGGTGGGTGTGGCGGTGGACAGAATGATGGGTGGATAGATCGATGGATGGATAGATGGATAGATGGATGGATGGATGGATGGATCAATAAGTGAATGGATAGATGGATAAGTGGGTGGGTGGATGGATAAGTGGATGGATGAATGGATAATTGAACAGATGGATAAATGGATGGGTGGATGGGCAAGTGGATGGATGGTTGGATGGATGGATGGAAGAATAAGTGGATGGATAAGTAGAAGGATGGATAAGTGGATGGATGGATGGATAGGTAAGTGGATGGATGAATAGATAAGTGGATGGATGGATATATGAATAAGAGGATAGATGGATGGATGGATGGGTAAGTGGATGGGTAGATGGATGGATGGGCAAGTGGATGGATGGATGGATAAGTGGATAAATAGATGGATGGATAAGTGGATCTATGGATAGATGGATGGATAAGTGGATGGATATATGGACAAGTGGATGGATGGATGGATGGATAAGTGGATGGATGGATGGATAGGTAAGTGGATGGATGAATAGTTAAGTGGATGGATGGATATATGAATAAGTGGATAGATGGATGGATGGATGGGTAAGTGGATGGGTAGATGGATGGATGGATAAGTGGATGGATGGATGGATGGACAAGTGGATGGATGGATGGATAAGTGGATAAATAGATGGATGGATAAGTGGATCTATGGATAGATGGATGGATAAGTAGATGGATATATGGACAAGTGGATGGATGGATGGATGGATAAGTGGATGGATGGATGGATGGATAAGTGGATGAATAGATGGATGGACAAGTAGATGGATGGATGGATAAGTGAATGGATAGAGGGATAAGTGGATGGACAGATGGATTGATAAGTGGATGTATGTATGTATGGATCTATGGATGGATGAGTGGCTGGGTGGAGGGATGGATGGATGGTTGAGTGACTGGGTGGAGGGATGGATGGATGGTTGAGTGGCTGGGTGGAGGGATGGATGGATGGTTGAGTGGCTGGGTGGAGGGATGGATGGATGGATGAGTGGCTGGGTGGAGGGATGGATGGTTGAGTGGTTAGGTGGAGGGATGGATGGATGAGTGGCTGGGTGGATGGATGGATGGATGAGTGGCTGGGTGGATGGATGGATGGATGAGTGGCTGGGTGGAGGGATGGATGGTTGAGTGGCTGGGTGGAGGGATGGATGGGCAGACAGACAGGAGATCAAGTGGGTGGACCAGGGGGAAGAGTCTGGACATGTAGGCCAAGGTTTCTCTTGGCAGCCGCTGTGAGGTGGGAGGTCTGAGTCCAGTGAGCCGGGGAGCTGACGCTGGGCGCTGTGAGCCTGACTGACTCCACACATGTCTCTGCTCATGGGCAGAAACCACAGGACGCGGACGTGTAGAATCTCCTAGTCCACGTGAACAGTCCTCGTGAAGCTGTGGCCACATGGGGCTTGGACAGCCAGTCTGAGAGAGGAAAACCTTTGTGGCTGTGAAGGGACGAGGCAGCTCCCCCGGGTCCCCTTGGCCCAGCCTCCTGCTTCTGTGGTGCCTCGGGGAGGCCACCTGGGCCAACGGCAGGACGGGCCTCCCCCTACCAATGCCCTCCGGTCTGCGGGTAGCCAGGGAGCACCTGAGGCCAACCTCTGTCCTTGCGCCTGGGACGTGGTGTGGCACGCCTGATGACCCCCACACGGAGCCTCCCTCTAGTGAAAGGAGATGGACGCAGTGAACCCCAAACGCTCGGCAAACGTGAGAAGCGGCAGAGTCGGTCTGCTCAGCTCCACGGGTGAAGCCAGGTCATGTTAGATCCGTTGATGTGATAGCACCAGGGCGGAAAACCAAGAATCCATCTTTGTTCCCACATTACCAGCGAGGAGCTGGAGGTTGAGACATCATGACAATCACCACCAACTCACACGGCCCCAGCCGTGCCGGGCTCCGTTCCAGTGCCGCACTCACGAGCACGTAGGGACACCTGACAAGGCAGCTGCCACCACCCAGGATCCACTCACTGAGTGGGAGAGTCCCAGGCCAGGAGAGGATAAGTGACTTGCCTGAGGGCTCACACCTGGGGGGGCGGGGCTCACACCTGGGGGGGCGGATCTCACACCTGGGAGGGGTGGGACTCACAGCTGGTGATGGGTGGAGCTCACATGTGGGGGATGGGGCTCATACCTGGGGAGGGGATGAGGTTCACACCTGGGGAGGGGTGGGACTCACAGCTGGGGAGAGGGTTCACACCTGGGGAGGGGGTGGGGCTCACACCTGGTGATGGGTGGAGCTCACATGTGGGGGGTGGGGCTCATGCCCAGGGAGGGGGTGGGGTTCACACCTGGGGAGGGAGTGGGACTCACACCTGGGGAGGGGCACACTGGTTTGGTCCCCTCAATCTGGCTGTGGTCTGTGCCACGCCCAGCTGGTGCAAACAGTCCTCTCCTCGTGAGGGGCAGAGCCCGGGCACGGACCCTCACATCCCTGAACCACGGGGTGGGGGACGTGTGCACCCAGTGGCTTCCACTGTGCCCTGGCCCCTCCCCCCGCAGGGTCGGGGCAGCAGGGAGGAGGTGGACTGACAGCCCCTCTGGGCCGGAGCCTCCACCCTGCTCACCTGTCTCTCTTCTGGGCGCAGCCTGTGAGGTGGGCCCAGAGCAGCTCTTGACAGAGGTGCTTCCCGCTGTCCGAGACGGGGCGGGGTGGGAGACATGCTGCAGGATGCACGTTTCAGAGCGGGAGAGGACGGGGGAGCGTGAGTGGCCCACAGTGAGCAGCAGCCTGCCACCCGCAGAGGCTGCCCAGGCAGGAGGCCTGGGGCCGGAGACCTTCTAGACTGAGGTCCTCCCAGGGGGACAGGCACGACAGGCACCCCCTCCCCGGGAATGCGGGAATGCCTTAGCAACGCAAATGTTCAGAGCGTCCTGGGACCACTGAGTTAGAACCCCTGGGGGTGGCGCCAGTGACTGGGCTTTCACCAGCCTTCTAGAAGGTTCTGCTCCAGGCCAAAGTTGGAGGGCTCCTCGTGCAGCCCAGGACCCCGAGGCCAGGCAGGCGCGCCTGGGCACCCGCCCTCCCGCCCGGGCCGTGGACACTCACGTGGTAGGAGGCCCGCTCCTCGCGGTCCATGGGCCGCGTGACGTACATCCGGCCGGACATGGAGTCGATGCTGAAGACCTCCATGGGCGGCTGGTCGGCGCCCACGCCCGTGATGCTGTACCGGATGGGGATGTCGTTGTCTTTGTCGGACCGGATCTGCAGGGAGCAAAGCGGGAGGAGGTCGGTCAGCCCGGGGCAGGGAGCGGCCGAGCCTGACGCCGCCCCAGCCCTCTCGCTCCTCACGCGGGACCCCTGCGAGGAGGACGGCCAGCGGCCGGGGCCGGCTGAGTGCCACCACTGCAGGCCTGGGCCGCAGCTCACAGGGAGGGGCAGGCGCGGGCCGGGCAGGGACAAAGCAGGGAGACGGGGGGCGGGGGGGTGCCGGAGCTTTGACCCCAGATCTGCGCCTCCCCAAGCCCTCCCTGCGTGGGACACACGAGGACCCAGAAAACACCCCCTCCCCCGCCGCTGCTTGGACAGGGGCACCGGAAGACACGATCCTGTCCCCTGCTCGGTGACTTGACGTCAGGGTGTCAAGGGCGCGGGGCGTCGGGGGACTCCGCCCAGATACGCGCAGCGCCCGTGCTCAGAGCCCACTTGACACGGAAAGTCGTCCTTGCGGCTTCAGCGCTAAACACGAACATCACAGTTCGTTTCACGGAGAAGCTACTGTTTAGAAAACAATTTAATAACGGTCGTCGGGGTCCTAAATCCTAAGTAGGCTAGCGAAGACGGATCACTGGGGGAGAAATGGAAAGAGAACAGACACGCGTGATATCCTGCGTTTCACACGGGGCGGGGGGAAGGCCAGGCAAAGACACCGCTTTATTTTCAGCCCGATGATTGGATTAAACATAAATTTTTGTGGACACAGAAGGACGCTAGTAGCACTGAAAATAAGACGCGTGTCTTCCACTTCGATGAACCCAGACATCTTGTAATGAAAGGGGGAGCTGGTGAGCCGCGGCCCCCTCCCCCAGCCTGCTTGCCCCCCCGTGGGAGGGGAGGGGGCCGCGAGGTCTGAGGTCTCAACGCATCGGGCGAGGCAGAATTGACGGACTGCATCCGACTCCGAGACGCCTTTAGAAAATACTACTTTTTTTTTTTCTTTCTTCAAGCTCATGGTACCATGACAACATTCGATAATAAAGCGGGTGACAGTGAAAACCTCAGAAACTATTCTGCAAAGCAAAATTGACCAGGACTTTTTATTGGAACAGTGCAATTAAAATTTAATGATAAGACTGAAAAAAAAAAATAAAAGACCTTTTAGGAACCTAAAAGATACTGGGGAAATAACCACGGGGTCAAATAAGCATCAGAATTACTTCCAGAGGCCACTTAAAAGCCTTAGCCACGTTTAATAATAAAGCAACCACGAGACCCTCACGGGCGGAACCTCGGTGTTTCCGTCACGGGAACAGAACCGCGGGGAAGGGGCCGGGCGTGGCCGACTCCACAAGGACAGGGCGGGTGGGCGGGGACCACCGAGGTCATCGAGAAGGGACCGCAGAAACGTCCGAGTCCGAGAGCAGAGTCGGAAGGACTGATACGTACACTCGAGCTGCACTTAGGGGAGAATCCTCAAGAAAACAGATGCATCTTCGGTACACGTAAGAGAAAAAAGGAAATATATATTTTTTTACATCTAATTCCTCACGTGTTATGCTAGCATAGGTGAAGATCTTGTTGAAATCGATTAGTATTTGAGAAAATATGAAATTTCAAAAGTGACTCGCAGAAAAAGCAAACCTGCAGGAAGCGCCTCCTGGAAGAGCCCCGGGCAGGTGAGCTTGCCCAGGTGTTCCCTGAAGCTGCCCCGAGCAGAGGACGAGGGGAGCAGCCGCCCCGAGGTTGTGGGCACCAGGTGCACGTGGGACGGGGCGGGGGGAGGTCACGACCCCCCCCACACGACGCGGGTGTGACGGCCCAGCCGGACGCAGCAGGCAGGACAGGGCAGGTGAGTTCACAGGCTGCGTCACTGCGCCGAGCAGAATCCACGTCAGAAACGTGAGGGCGGCCGCGTGCCAGCGACTTGCGTCTGTGGCGCAGTGACGACCGCGGTCGCCACGCGGAGGCCCCAACGGCATTTGCAGGGCGCCCCTGCCAGTCTCCCGTCCCGGGGAAGCAAGCCGCCCTCGGGACACGCCGACTCCCGGAGGACTCAGCCGACAGAGGACGCCCTTCCTACACCAGCACGTGCTGGTGACGCTGGAGGGACCTACTAAGCGCACGGTGTGGGGCCGGCATGGCCGCCCCCGGGACACGCCGACTCCCGGAGGACTCAGCCGACAGAGGACGCCCTTCCTACAGCAGCACTTGCTGGTGACACTAGAGGGACCTACTAAGCGCATGGTGTGGGGCTGGCACGGTGGCCACCAAGACTGCGATGCTGCTGCGGGAGACAGTCGTCACCTCGCCGTGAGGGCGGTGGTGCTGTCGTGACGCAGACGCCACGCAGGTGAGTGTGACTCAGGCGGAGGCAGGCAAGTCTCGGTGCCGGCACACGCACTCCTGGGCAACACACGTGTGCACACACACACGCACACTCACATGCCCGAGCGGAGCGTCGTTGTCCTGGCCCAGGCACCGCATCCCCTCCCACGCCCAGGTCTGAGTCTGTCCCGGCCCTGCCCGAGTGGCACGTGGCACGCAGGCCGCACAGAGAGTGCCCGGGGGTGGCGGGCGAGGCCGGGGGCACGGCCCAGCTTGGCTTCCTTTACGTCAGGTGGAGCCACCGGGTCCCCACAGGCGACGCCAGTCAGGGCTGGGGCTGCCGGGATTCCGCGTGGCTGTCACGGAAGCTCCGACTGAGTCTTCATCAGCCCTGCCCCTACCGCCGGAGGCCAGCACTGCCGTCCTCCCGGACCAGGCGTGGGGCAAGACGCTCTTCCTGGAGGTCTCCATGGTGAGACCTTCCTCGGGGGGACCCTCCACGGGGAGACCCTCCTCGGGGGGACCCTCCACGGCGGGATCCTCCTCGGGGAGACCCTCCACGGGGAGACCCTCCTCGGGGAGACCCTCCTCGGCGAGACCCTCCACGGGGAGACCCTCCTCGGGGAGACACTCCTCGGTGAGACCCTCCACGGGGAGACCCTCCTCGGGGAGACCCTCCTCGGCGAGACCCTCCTCGGGGAGACCCTCCTCGGCGAGACCCTCCACGGGGAGACCCTCCTCGGGGAGACCCTCCTCGGCGAGACCCTCCACGGGGAGACCCTCCACGGGGAGACCCTCCTCGGGGAGACCCTCCTTGGGGAGACCCTCCTTGGCGAGACCCTCCACGGGGAGACCCTCCTCGGGGAGACCCTCCTCGGCGAGACCCTCCACAGGGAGACCCTCCTCGGGGAGACCCTCCTCGGCGAGACCCTCCTCGGGGAGACCCTCCTCGGCGAGGCCCTCCTCGGCGAGACCCTCCTCAGCGAGACCCTCATCGGGGAGACCCTCCTCGGCGAGACCCTTCTCGGGGAGACCCTCCACGGCGAGACCCTCCACGGCTAGACCCTCATCAGTGAGACCCTCTTCTTCCACTGAGAGTTTTCACCAAGATCTGACCACGGGGCCTGTGATGCTGTGTATAGACGAGAGGGGAGGAGCCGCCTTCCCTGTCACCTCTGTTGACTTGTCCCTTGGTGCTGAGAGAAGGGCTGAGGTCACCACCCACCCGGAAGAGCCAGCAAGGGGGGGACTCGTGAGATGAGCCGGCAGCCCGGCTGGCCCGAGCGCAAAGGCTCAGGGGGTTAGGGTTTGCAAGCTTTGACCCTGGGCTAAGAGGGGGCCGGCAAGCACCCTGGGCAGGGGGATGTCCCAGCTGGTGCTGTCTGCTGGGGACAGTGCCGGCCGTGGGCTCCCGGCCGCCGAGGATGGAGGGCGCCAATTCACTGTGCGCGATCACCGCGTTCTGTGGGCCTACAGCCATCTTTCTTGGGAAATTTAATTATGAAACTGCTGAAAAAAACCAGCACATATATTTAAAGGTTTTTTTTTTTTTTTTGGCAAAGAAATCTCATTACATTTGACCATCGGCCACATTTGCTGCGGTCCCAGAACCTTCCGGCGGCCGAGGCTGAGACCCGAGGGCGGGCGTGGGCGCCGGGCGTGGTGCCATTCCGGGGCTTTGCCGCCGGCCCTCCGAATGCCCCGCTTTCCCCTGCCGTTGACCACGGTGAGAGGAAACACTGTGCAATGGACTCACCAGATCAGGGGAGAGCAATTTGCCCTTGATTTGTGTCTGGCAAACGGGGAAAAGGCCGCCGCGGGCGGCAGGGCCGTGAATAAAAACCACAGACAGGCGTCTGCGGCGCTCCCCCTTTACGGCGACGCGGAGACTTTCGCTCTTTTGCATTTGTTATTAGAGGACGGAGCAGATGGTAAAAGGTTAGTTTAAAGTGACGTCCGCATTAAAATAACTCATGGCGCCCGGCGGCGCGCGCCCGGGACCGCGGCTCGGCAGGCCGCGCTTGTCCTCGGGAAGGGCCGGACGAGGGGAGGGCTCCGCCAGCCCCCCCCCGGAGCAGCCGCCCAGCTTCACAGGACTTGTAAGAACGGAAGAGCCACCGGTGTGGTCGACTCGCACACCCCCGAGGTCTGGCCCCACCACGCGAGGGGACGGCCAGGAGCGGCATCGGGTTCCAGAGGCGCAAACGTCTCCCCAGGGTGGGGAGAGGCCGGCCCATCCAACAGACGCCCGTGTGGGGGCGCAGGGCCCCCCAGCTGCAGCCGTCCCCGTCACGTCTGCGGGGGCAGCAGTGCCTCACCCAGTCCGGGGAAAGCGCCCCGGGCCTGCCCCGACAGACAGACAGACAGGGACACAGCCTGCCCTTGCGTGGCACGCCTGCCACCCAAGCAGAGCTCTCCCCACAAGTCACGCCCTCTTCCTCTGTGACTGCACATTTTAAAAATCCTTCGATTATTCTCTTTAAACAAATGGCCCCGGGGATGGGGGCCAGGGGAAGGGGGAGGAGGGAAGCGAGGCCCCAGCCCCGCAACCCCACCGCACCCACCTTCCCCCTGTGTAATTACAATCTATGTATGTCTGCACACACAAACATGCACAAACATGCACTGCACACACAGACATGCACACACATGCATTGCACACACAAACATGTATACATACACACACATTGCAAACACAAACATGCAGACATACACACATGCATTGCACACACAAACATGCACACACATGCATTGCACACACAAATGTGTATACATACACACAGGCATTGCAAACACAAACATGCACACACATGCATTGCACACACAAACATGGACACACATGCATTGCACACACAAATGTGTGTACATATACACACATATTGCAAACACAAACATGCAAACATACACACACATGCATTGTACACACAAACATGCATACACACAAACATGCACACACATTACAAACATGCACGCATACACACATGCATTGCACTCACACAAACATGCACACACATGCACTGCACACACAAACGTGTACACATACACACATGCATTGCAAACACAAACATGCACACATACACACAATGCATTGCACAAATATGCATATATACACACATTTCACAAACATGCACACATGCATCGCACACACAAACGTGTACACATACCCACACATTGTACACAAACATGCACACATACACACATGCATTGCACGCAAATGTATACACATATATACACACATTTCACACACAAACATGCACACACGCATGCACTGCACAAACATGCACAACACACACATTGTACAAACATGCACACACACACACATACACACACAGACATACCACATATCACAAACCCTTCTCCTTTCTGCACCTGCCTCTTGTAAAGCGCTGGCCATTCTGCATGCAGCGGGTTCTGCCACGCCATGAACAGCGCCTCCCTTGGCTCCTGTCCTAGCATTTTAAAAGGTGCTTTTGCGATCTAAGGATCAAGTTCTTCCACCAGGATGTAGCTCTTGAGTGAAGTGTTTCAGCTCTTTCTCCTGGCACGACATTAAACCCAGAGATTTTCCAAGAAGACAGATTGCAAACTCTCATCTCCACTCCCTGTTGGGGGTGTCGTTGCCCGTGGCAGTCCCCACCTCTCCGCCGAGTAGAAAGCTCTGGATCGTGACACCCTGTCCCCACGGCGCCAGGACGCAGGCAGGTGGATTTACCCGTGGCCGCGAGCGCAGCTGCCTAGAGACGCAATTTTCTTTTAAAGTCTGACTCTCACCGGAGCCTGGAGGTAAGACGGCGACCGCCCCAAATGCATCGGGCTCCCTGTGCTCGAAACTCCTGATTTCTGTGCAGATGGAAAACCGGGATTTCCTCGGGTTTCCTGAGTCTGTTCTGCCAGTGCAGACACCCCCTCCTCACCTTCCCTGTCGCCCCCCGCCCCCATCAATTCTGAGCATGGAGGATGCTCCGTACCCTTCTCCGGGCCCGAGGACCCCATCACGGCCCCGGCCCCACACTGGCCCGGCAGCCACCAGAGGAGCAGACGAAAGAGGACACCGCGCCCGGGGCAGGCCGATGAGTAGCAGGTCCCCCCCCTCCCCGCCTGTCGCTGTAGGAAACCCGGCCCTCCTGGGCCTTCCTGGGGCAGGCGCGGCCCAGCCCGGGGGAGGAGGGGCAGGAAGGGCTCTGCGCTGAGGCAGAGGGGTGGGTCGGAGCCTCTGTGTGCAGAGAAAGAAAGAAAGCGGGTGGAGAAGAGAAGGAGGAAGGGAGGGGAGAGGAGGGAGAGGTGTGGACGTGGGAGACTACGCGCATCTTTCGGGAGGGGAGGAAGGAAGTAAGACTTCACAGGAGAGACGGAGGTCACGGCGCACAGAGGAGGGCTTCGAGGTGGGGGAGGCCTAGCTCCCAGCGACCAGAAGAGCGGACGCCAGGCAGGTGCCGGCTGAGAGTCGGGCTGCGTCCCCCCACTTCCGTCTGCCCCCCGTCTTGCCCAGGGGGTGCAGGGCTGTGACGTGCGAGCAGACCCCGGACGTGGGAGGCCTGGCGGTCCGTCTGGGATGTCGGTCTGGCCCCTCGGCCCAGCACAGCCATTCTGGGCGCCTGGAGGACGGCCGCCGGCTCAGAGACGGGCGCGAGACGGCGCCCGGGCAGGGACCGCGAGCCTTGGCCTCAGGGGCTGGCCGAGAGGCGATCACCCCGGCTGGCTGCCCACACGGAGCTCAGGGCTCGGCTCCGGCTGCAAGGCGCGAGAGCGGCGGCCCGTGAACGGCGGCCCAGCCATGCTTCCCTGCCCCTGGGCACACTGTCAGGGCGGCTCTGGGTCCAGCCGGATGCAAGGGTCAGGACGTTCCACGTGAGGATTGCCTTGTCCAGCCCCTCGTGAAAGGGGGACACCTGGCCACGCCGGACCCGCAGGAGGGGGCGGAAGCCGAGACCGCTGCCCTGGACGGAGCAGGTGCTCCCTGCTCGCCCAGTCCTCCCTGCCCCGTGGTCTCACACCTGGCCGGGCCTGGCTCTCGGGCCAGTGTCCAGCTCTGCCGGTGGCTGTTCCTGTGAGGGAGGTAGTCTCCCAGGAGGAGGCGGTCTCCCAGGAGGAGGCGGTCTTCCCAGAGGAGGTGGTCTCCCAGGAGGAGGCGGTCTTCCCAGAGGAGGCGGTCTCCCAGGAGGAGGCGGTCTCCCAGGAGGAGGTGGTCTCCCAGGAGGAGGTGGTCTTCCCAGAGGAGGCGGTCTCCCAGGAGGAGGCGGTCTCCCAGGAGGAGGTGGTCTTCCCAGAGGAGGCGGTCTCCCAGGAGGAGGCGGTCTTCCCAGAGGAGGCGGTCTCCCAGGAGGAGGCGGTCTCCCAGAGGAGGTGGTCTCCCAGGAGGAGGTGGTCTTCCCAGAGGAGGTGGTCTCCCAGGAGGAGGTGGTCTTCCCAGAGGAGGTGGTCTCCCAGGAGGAGG
>VSMD01119173.1:0-17176 GCA_008750895.1 Mirza zaza
CTCTTGTTTGCATCCTCCTGGGAAGACAGAGAACAGGTCCCTAACCTGCACCACCAGGCCCCAAGATACCAAGACCTTTCTGTTGGTCCCGTGATTGCAAGGCAGATGAGCGAATCCCAGAAGGGAGACTTTCTCGTCCTCAATGAGTCCTGTGAACTGCGACTCATAAACTGTCCCTTACTCTGCTGCTTAACACCTCCCAGGCCACTTTGCCTCATCCCTTGGGCAAGTTTTAGATCTTGCTGTACCAGACCTGCTCGGGCAGCCATCCCCAAGGTTTGTTGGGGCACCAGAGCCACGTAAGGAGTTCTAGGGCTGCAGAACTGGGCTCTCCTGGGTTGGTCACCCGCACAGCTTGTGAGTGCCCAGGACTGGGCCCGGAAGCTTCCTGCACACAAGAGCCCCACAGCCAGGGTTCGGCAGCAGAGGCAAGGGTGGAGGGTGCTGGGTGTGCCCAGAAGCTAAGGCCTCCTGAAGTTTCCAGAAAATCTTGGCCATGTAGCTGGAAGGGTTAAGCACCGTCAGTGGAGAAGGGGTTCTCCTGGGTTCCCTCACAGGCCCTTGACTTCGTACTCCAAACCAAGCCTAGCCTGAAAGTCACCACAAAAATCTGCGATGGGGCTGGGGGCCTGACGCAGGGAAGGTGGTCAGTCCCAGGTCCTTGACGTGAACCAAACTGTCTCTCTGGCTTTAGGGCCCTCCTTCCAGCTCTACAGTCTGGGATGTGCCACGAGCCTGGCTTTCCTGGACCTGAATGAGCTCAGGAAACCTGGGACTCCAGCCACCACAAGCACATGCAGGATTTACCTGTGAAATATTACACTGAACCATATGAAATTGCTGTTTTGTAAGTCAAACACCGTTGCATATCAGCAATTTCACATGATTCAACTTAATCGTGAAAGGTGGATGCTTCTGGCAGGTTTTGTGGTAAGGTCAAGGAAGGTGGACTGAACTTTAACCTCTGCTTTCCCCCTTCACCACTTCCCCTATGGGACTCCAGTTTGCTTTCAGTGACCTAGTGTGGCTCTGGGAAGGGTTGGTCCTGGTTCTCCCCTGGCCGGGACACCTCCTGCCACCCCAGACCCTGAGAGCAACCAAGGCAGCCATAAAACTTAGGCACCCAGGGATTTGAGGAAAGCAGACAGCAGCAGGGAAAGATATCGAATAAACTCTACCCCATTCTTCTTGGGTCTTCGTAAAACAAAAAGTGCCTGTGGTAGAGAGAAACTTGAGCCCGGAAGGATGGCATTGGATGGCTGAGGGGTCTGAAAAACTGGTCAAAAGCCTCGGTGTTTGGTAATCCTCAAGCACTGTCATCTAAATTGGGGGGTGTGTCTTAAACACTACTCCTCCCCACAGCAGCACTGCAGACAGTCTGTACAAGGGAGCATCCTCAATGTCCATCTCCAATGTCAAGAAAAGGTCACCCACCCCAAAGCCTCATGTAATGTGCTTGTCCCGTAAGAGTACACCAGAGGGCAGTGTAAACCCAGATATGGGAAATAAAATGCGACTGGAGAGTCTCTGCTGTTGACTTCGGGCTAAGCCATCGCAGACCCTTATGCAGAGAGGGTGCTGGGGAAATCGGCGTTGCGTGGATTGCTGACGCACAGTCACCTTCAAAACCCTTCTGTGGCAGGCACAGGGAGCCTGGCAAGGACCGAGGCGAGAGAGCACTAGCTACCTGAGAACTGGCCACCACCACCAACTCCCACATCTTCTAAGCAGCCGTCAGTTCAGGCCAGGAAACACCAAGCACCTACCGAGTTCCAGGAACTGTGCTAGGTGCAGAGGTTTGAAGGTGAGTAGAACACCTCCCTTCCCCAGGTGAGCACCTGTGGACATGCGCCCCTCTCTTTACATTCATCATCTCACTGAATCCTTCCCGCAGTAAAGTGCTGTTAGAATTATCCCTGTTTTACAAACGGGGACAGACAGACTCAGAGGGCAGAAGTAACTAGTCTAGTCAGTAACTGGAGTTAAAACCCAGCCGGAGTTTGAACCTAGTCTCCCTAGATTCAGAGCCTGAGCTCTCGCCACTGTACCGGAGCCTTCCTAGTTCGTGCCCTTGGCAATAAGAGGGTCCATTTGTCACCTCAGGACCAGCTGGGTTATCTGGGCTCCCAGCACAGGCTGCCAATTGGCAGGCTGCCAAGTGCCCAGGAGAGGCCTGGGAGGATGCTTGTCCCCAGAAGCATGAAAGTCCCTTTGGACTTGGATTTCTGAGTAACATAAATCAGTGACTAAGTCTTTTAAATATGTGCAACGTATATAATATGTAAAACACATGTGAAGGGTTAGGATACCAGCTCAGGTGAGTGGAATGCCTGCTCTCTATAGACTAGGGAGGGAAAAGGCTGAATTAGATTGAGTTGTTGTGGAATTTCTTGAATACCAGGTTTAACCCAATATAGAATAGGAAGTCACTGCAGATTTCTCATCGGAGGAATGACAAGGCAAAAAAAAAGTGCTATTTGCTGCATATCCTCATATCCTCCTTTGCCCCTCTGAGTCCATTCCCACTGTCCCTGCCCTGCTCTGTGCCTGGGAGTTGCCCTATATGGACCGCACCCCCAGCTCCCAAGATGGCACTGGAGGGAGGTGGGGAGGAAAATGAAGCCAGAGTATTTATTCCCCTAGCCCCTTCCCTATTGGCCTCAGTTGCCTATGCCCCTCTCCTAAGGCCACAGCTCCTGCCAGGGGCCATCTCCACCCAGCTCTTTTTGGGGTCTAGTGACTGCTTTCTCCCCTGGATCCTGAAGGCCTAGGGGTAGCAGTGACTCCTCGCTGTGACAGCCCTTGGGCATTGCCCCATTCCTTTCTGCCTTTCCTAAACACCCCCTACAGCTTGGTGAATAGTGCCTTATATTACACTCTGCAGCGACCCGGCTCGAGTGTGCCATCTCTCTTTCTGCTGGAACCCTTGAGCTCAAGGAGTGATTAGTCAGATAAGGGCGAAAGGCCGGTGGGAAGTCCACTGCCTGAGGAGAAGGGCCAGGCCAGAAGGAACTTTCGGGTATGAGAAGCCAACCAAACAGAGGAGGCAAAGACAACCCTGTAGCCTGAGAACACCAGGTCTTGGGAAATGGATCTAATCGTACACTCGTTTTTGTGTGAGTTGGAGAAGAAAGAGGGGTGACAAGGGAAATGGTTAAGTTGGGTTCAGCCAGGCTGAGAATGGGAGATGTTGGCAGACTAATAAGAAGTTGAATGACTTTTCTTGTTTGCCTAAAATTGGTACCTGGGGCTCCAAGTTGGGGACAAAGAGATATTAAGTTATAAAAAGAACATTCACCAATGGAAAGCCAGGCTATTCCTGGAGCCTATTAAGAGGCTGCCAAATCTCTGAACATTGCTGAATATTTGTTATTTTTCCACACAAAAAAAATAAGTAAATAAATGTCACTGTGGCCTTCAGCCCAGCCAATACTGTGAAAATAATTTATATTTTATTATAACTATGTAACATGGTGGGCACAAGTACAGTCTTCAGCGCCAGACTCTGCGTCCAGCTCTTGCCCCTCCTGCTTACCAGCTGTCCACCCCAGGCAGGTCGCTCAGCCTCTACTAAAAGAAAACATTGGGGAAACGATTCGGGACATTGATCTGAGCAATGATTTCTTGAGTAATATCCCCAAAGCACAGGCAACCAAAGCAAAATTGGACAAATGGGATCACATCAAGCTAAAAAAGCCTCTACACAGCAAAGGAAACAATCAACAAAGGAAAGAGACAACCCACAGAATGGGATAAAATATTTGCAAACTACCTGTCTGATAAGGGATTGATAAGTAGAATATATTAGGAAGGAGTTTAAACAACTCAATAGGAAAAAATCAAATAATCTGATTTTAAAATAGGCAAAAGATCTGAATAGACATTTTTCAAAAGAGGACATACAAATGGCCAACAGGTGTATGAAAAATGCTCAATATCTTTAGTTATCAGAGAAATGCAAATCGAAACTACAGTGAAATATCATCTCATCCCAGTTAAAATGGCTTTTATCAAAAAGGCAGCCTGAGCAAGAGCAAGACCCCACCTAAAAATAGAAAAAATTAGCGGGGTACGGTAGTTCGCACCTGTAGTCCCAACTATTCAGAAGGTTGAGGAAGGAGAATCACTTGAGCCCAAGAGTTTGAGGTTGCAGTGAGCTATGATGACACCACTGCACTCCAGCCCAGGCGACAGAGTGAGATCTTGTCTCAAAAAGAAAGAAAGAAAGAAAAAGACAGGCAATAACTCTGGAGAGGATGTGGAGAAAGGGGAAACTTTGTATACTGTTGACGGGAATGTAAATTAGTGCAACCACTATGGAAAACAGTACTGAAGTTCCTCAAAAAACTAAAAATAGAACTACCATATGACCTGGCAATCCCACTGCTGGGTATATATCCAAAGGAGAGGAAATCAGTATATCAAAAAGATATCTGCACTCCCAAGTTTACTGCAGCACAATAACCAATAACCAACATTTGGAATCAACCTAAGTGTCCATCAGCAGATGAGTGGATAAAGAAACTGTGGTATATATACACAATGGAATGTCATATAACCACTAAAAAGAATGAAAATCCTGCCATTTGCAACAACATGGATGGAACTGGAGAACATTATGCTAAGTGAAATAAGCCAAGCACAGATAGACAAATCTCACATGTTCTCATTCATATGTGGGAGCTAAATATTAAAAACAATTGATCTCATGGAGACAGCGAGTAGAGTGTTGGTTGCCAGAGGTTGGGAGGGGTATTGGGGAGCAGGGATAAAGTGGAGATGGTTAATGGGTGCAAAAATATAGTTAGATAGAATGAATATTTGATAGCACAACAAAATGACAATAATCAACAACAAGTCAGGGTATACTTTAAAATAACTAAAAGAGTGGAATTGGAATGTTTCTAACACAAAGAAATAAGTGCCTGAGGTGTTGGCTACCCCAGATCCCCCGACTTGATTAATTAATGTCATTTGCCTGTATCAAAGCATCACATGTACCCCATAAAGATATACGACTATTATGTACCCATAATAATTAAAAATTTTTTTTAATCATGTAAAATTAAAAAGTGACTCAGCCTCTGGGAATCTCAGTTTCTTCATGTGTAAAAAAGGGGATACTAAATAGTACCTACCCCACAAGTTGTTGAGAGGATTCATGTCACTCGCTGAGAATGGCACGCACATGGGAGGGAGCCGCTGACTGCGCACTCTTGTGGTTAAAAGCATTTCCTCCTAGGACTGATTTCTATAATGAAGCAGCCCAGACTCAAATCTGATGCAAGAGGAACCGAACAGCATTTGACCTGTTCTCCTGGGGAAGGGTGGGGGAGAGAAAACAACAGAAGCGATTTCGTTCTTTGCAAGTTGCTGAAGAGCGCGAGGCCTTTTGGGGAGAGAAGTCAGGTCGTCCTCTTACCCTGCACGCCGGCCCACCAGGCACTCTGGGGGGCAGGGGCACTCTGCTGCCTCCTCCTGCACCTCCACTCGGGTTCCAGCCGGGGCCAGGGACAGACAAAGAGCCTCCAGAAGGGCTGGCTTTAGGGAGACGATGGAGGGGTCTGCCTCTTGGGGCAGACGGGCTTCTCCACCTAACCCGGGGGAACGTGCAGGAATGGCTGGGAAAGGAGCTCACCGGTCTGGGAAAAGAAGCGCGTGTGCGAGGCAGAACCAGCAGATTAGGAGAATCGATGCTAGTGTGAAAGGAGCTGTCGGGCTAAAAATTCCCCAGCTGATATGAATAAAGGCCAGATGATCCATTTCACAAGCCGTAGGTACGGCAGAGGGGTCGCCCAGCCCTCGGTGGAAGAACCGACTACAGAATGGAGTGTCCACGGCCCAAGGCCCAAGCCTGTGGTAAGAGACGTTGTCCTGCTGGGCTCTGCCTTGGGCTCCTTCAGGTCCAGCTCCACCCTTTTCCCCCTGCTGTGAGCATCAGAGTAGACAGATTTCCCTGAGTAAAAGAGAAAAGGGAAAGAAAACAGAAGCGGGCAGGTTGGGCTGAGAAACTAAAGGCAGGAAAGACTGATTTCTGCTCAGGGTATTGCCGATAAAGTTCAAATTTGGTGTTACAATCCATTTTATGGGACTCCTACTTTTATTTTTTATGTTTTTAGTTTTCTTGAGACAGAGTCTCGCTTTGTTGCCCAGGCTAGAGTGAGTGCCGTGGCGTCAGCCTAGCTCACAACAACCTCAAACTCCTGGGCTCAAGCGATCCTTCTGCCTCAGCCTCCCAAGTAGCTGGGACTACAGGCATACGCCACCATGCCAGGCTAATTTTTTTCCTATATATATTAGTTGGCCAATTAATTTCTTTCTATTTATAGTAGAGACAGGGTCTTGCTCTTGCTCAGGCTGGTTTCGAACTCCTGACCTTGAGCAATCCGCCCACCTCGGCCTCCCAGAGTGCCAGGATTACAGGTGTGAGCCACCGTGCCCAGCCAGACTCCTACTTTTATTAAACAGTATCTTCTGAGCCAGTATCTAGGCTCAGAAAAACAAGATACTCAGAGAAACACCGGGTGTCAGTCTCGTCACAAAACAGCAGCACAAGGCTGAGGCAGGAGGATCGCTTGAGCCCAGGAGTTCGAGGTTGCTGTGAGCTAGGCTGACGCCACGGCACTCACTCTAGCCCGGGCAATAGAGTGAGACTGTCTCAAAAATAAACAAATAAAATAAAAAATAAAGCAGAACAGCAGCACAGCCGTTGGCGTTCATTCATGGAGGCCTTCGCTCTGTGCCAGACGGCGTTAGCTGGTCCCTCTCACTTCCTCCTCGTAACAACAGTCCTGTGGAATGGGTACTGTGAGCATCCCCGCTGTCTGCAAGCCTCAGTTTGGAGAGGTTAAATAAGTCCCTCAAGGTCGCAGAACCTCATAGAGCCCTGCTCGCACCACCATAACCCAAGAGCTCCACTCTGGAGGGCTGTTCCCTGTCCTGATGACTGTGTGACATCAAGGGCATCCCAGCTCATGGTGCCAACACCATTCAGCAGAACGCTGCCCTTATGTCTCACGTGCCCCACCTTTCTATCGCTCCACTGACACGTTGTGACCAGGAGCTCAGGTAGTCCCCATAACCAGAAGTCTGGACCCTGCTAGGGATCAAATTTGTCCTCTCTGGGAGCCTCTCAGACATCGACAACGCTGAACAAAGACACCAGAAAAGCCCAGAGCTCCCGAAAGGCACAGACGTGGGGGGGGGGTGCTCCGGTGGGGCTGCAGTGGCAGCGTTCCTTCCTCCTGTTGTCTCCACCTTGCTCTTGGCGACCCTTCCAGACCTGCTCTCGCTCAGACCCGCCATCACTGCCTTGTTGGCTCAGATGTTGGCCGCCCACTTCACTTGCCCTTTGACTCTTGGCGTCTGCATTCTGTTCTTTGTATTAGTCAGCTATCGCCACGATAATGTGTAACAAACCACCAACAAACTCGGAGGGCTACTGCATCAAGCATGCACTTTTCTCATTCCTGGGTCTGGAGGTCAGCGAACATCAATCTGCTGCAGGCTAGGCCTGGTCAGCTGGGCCTGGCTCTGTGGTGCAGCTCAGATTCGGGATGGCTCCCTTGGATGAGTCTCATTCCCGTGGGATGGGCAGCTGCCCGAGGCATGTTCTTCTCACACCAACCGGGGTAGCACAAGAGCACTGAGTGAAAACACATAATGCCCCTTGAGGCCTCTGTCTGAAATTGTCACACTGTCACTTCTGCCCATATTCTGTTGGCCAAAGCCAGTCACGTGGGAAAACCCCAAATCAGCGAGGTGAGAACACGTACTCCGTCCACACGAGTGGAAGGTAACACAAAGTCACGTGACACAGAGAGTGGACACATAGTCCTATTAAATGAGACAGGGAGGGTGTGATGAGTTGAGAAAGATGGCTTAACCTAATGAATTTTATCCATCCTCAACAGTTCCACTGAGATACCCATGGCGTTAGGAGGCCATTGGTCCCTGTTACTTTACAAGCAGAGGGGAAAAACACCTTCCTCTTCAGCCTTCTCCAACTCCTGAAATGAACCTGTGGTCCAGATTTCTGAAGACTGGACTGCCCACTGGTTTGCTGTGGGGCTTTGGAGTTGAGAAAGGCCTCCTCTGCAGGACCGCCCACATCCTCCAAGCCACATGTCTTCGTGACTCTCATGCTCTGGAATAAAGACACGGGCATGTTCTCCCAGCACACTTCAGTCCTTTCAAATTCCCTTTCTGCTTTTTGCATTTTCCAGAAATACTCTAAACCAGATGTACCCTTCTCTCGGATGAAACAGGCCTTGAAAAGTCCCAGATGTTTCTCGATCAGCTAAACAAGATTCAGATTTAGGGGGAAGGGTAACATCAGGAAAGAAGCAGAACTGCATGCTTAACACATTTTTTGAAAAACAGACAGTTTTTTGGGTGCAAATCCCACATATTTAGGAAGAAATCTTTCAGAGCAGATGAAGAAGGAAAATTCAGAAATGGTCAAGAGTAGAAACAGCATCCTTCAAACATGGCTTCAATTTATTCTGAGAGATGTGAGCGTACTTAATGCTACTGAATCACACACTTAAAATGGGTAAGATGGTAAATGTTGTGTTATGTCTATTTTACAATGAAATAAATAAATAAATAAAATGTTCAAAAGTCCACGACCCCTGGAAAAATCCATCCAGCAGTTCACCTATGTGTACCTTTCTGCACCTTTGTCATATTTCGATGGCAAGTTTTTAAGTGGCAGAGAAATAAGTATGAAAATGAGAGATATGGTAATCCTAGCACTCTGGGAGGCCAAGGCGGGCGGATTGCTCGAGGTCAGGAGTTTGAAACCAGCCTGAGCAAGAGCGAGACCCCATCTCTACTATAAATAAAAATAAATTAATTGGCCAACTAATATATATAGAAAAAAAAATTAGCTGGGCATGGTGGCACATGCCTGTAGTCCCAGCTACGTGGGAGGCTGAGACAGCAGGATTGCTTGAGTCCAGGAGATTGAGGTTGCTGTGAGCTAGGCTGACGCCATGACATTCACTCTAGCCTGGGCAACAGAGTCAGACTCTGTCTCAAAAATAAATAAATAAATAAATAATAAAATAAATAAAATCAAATAAATAAATAAAAAGAAAATGAGCGATATGAAAATAAGTGCTGTGAAGAAAATGAAACGGAGTGAGGTTGTGTAGAGTGGAGGAGGGAGAGGCAGGGATCAGGGCTCGGTGCTCGGGCAGGCTCTGTTATGGACTTACTCCTCTCTCCTAAGAACACAGGAGGCAATTTTATACCCCCTCCAGAGAGATTATATTAAAATTCAAGCACTTAGTACAGTGTATCAAATAGTCACATCTCAATATATTTATCTGTTATGTCAAAGAAGACAATGTTAACTCATTCAGGGCTAAATTCAGGTTCAGTAGAGGTCTTCTTATTTATAATTAAAAATTATTTTCAGCAAAATGCAAGGGCTTTTTGTTGTGTTATTTTGTTTTATTTTATTATTTTTTTAACCTGGTTGCAAAATTTTGCATGAAAGACAAATGTGATAAACACAACTTTGTTGAAAATCAAGTGAAAAATATTTGTATGTATATATACATATATGTGTGTGTGTATATATATATACATACATATATGTGTGTATGTATGTATACATTCTTTATGTGAAAGAAAGCACTTTTTCTTAAAATAAAATTATAGGCAATTTTCTTGGAAGTCCAGGACCATGTGCTGCCAGATTTTGGCTTTGACTTAGGGCTCAGCCAAAATCAGACTTGAGTCTTAACTTTGCAGACTAGAGAAGTCAGGAGAAAGATGTAATAAGACTCCAAGGAAGCCAGCCTCAAACCACCCTTCGGGGAAAAGAAATTCTCACAACTGACCCTACTCTACCCTTTCTTGCTTCTCCTCTGCGTTCCGCCACCCTCAGCCCCAACCACCATAATCTGGACTCTCTTCCCGAGTTAACACTGTCTGAGGCAAAGAAAATGTGAAGTGTCTTCTAGGCATCAATATTTCTGCACAACGGCTCCAGAGTAATTAATTACTGCCTTTTTTTCTCAGGCAGTCAAGAGCCATCTAATACCTTCCATTGATCCTTCCCTATAGTCCCATGCCGGGATAAGGGTATCATCACCCTCAGAGCTGACAACCAGAGATGAATAACTTGCCGGTCCTCTGTCTGCCTGTCACTGAGGACGAGCATGGGTGAGCCCCTGCGTCTGTGAGCTCTGCTTTAATTCCCCAAGGCCCCGGCTGCTCCTTCAGCTTTTACCATGACTTAAAGGTGCAGGGAGAGACACTATCACCTAGGGGCCCTCCCGATTCCTGGATGATGTACCCTAGGCAGTATCTGCTTACCTGCGGTCCAAGAGGGCACACTGGCCACCCAAAAGTTTGCCAGAACCTGTCCCTGGGTGGGAGGAGCTTGGAACAAGGAGGAAACTCAAAATGTTAGTTTCATGGGTCACATTTCTCAAGACAGAGAGAAGCCTTTGAATGGGCTTTTCAGCTCCTGCTTCCATAAGACGCAAGTGCTCCTCTCTCTAAGGAAAGTGCAGTCCGGGCCAGCCAAGCCGCTCCTCCCTGGCCTTAGGGACCCTCTTGGATGTCTCTCCAAAGAGCCCTCCCCAATGCTGCAAGTCGGGGCTGGGTTATGTGCCCCACCAGCCCTGATCACATGTGATGTCCCCCACGCCCCGGGACTGAGAGCTCCCCGAGCCCAAGTACTCTACTGGCCTTGCTTGGCACTTAGTAGCCATTCCATAAACACTTGTGGAATGGAATTGAATTTACATGCCGCCTTTATTACATTAACCAATTACAGCATAGCTCCTTTTTCAGCCATGGTTGAGGATTTCCAGGGATATTTCCAAACCATTACTGTTATTCTCATTAGGCCTCCAGGATTATTTGTTATTGAACTCTTGCTAAAATGCTTTGACTATTTTCTTGACTTGCTAACATAATGTAACCTTTTTCATGTGCTGGGATAAACTAATTGGCTTGTGAGTTTGGCTCTCTAATAGATTTAATTCACGTGGCTTAAACAAGAGAGTTTATTCCTCTCCCATGAAATAATGCGGGAATAAATAGTCCAAGACTCCCATGGTGACCCCACAGGGTCAGGAGCCCAAGCTCTTTCCACCCTCTTGCTCTGCTGACCCTGGGGGTTATCCTTCTTAATCACTCTGCCCTCTAAGACTCCATCCCAGCCCCGGAAAGGAAAGGCAGGAGGGCGGAGCTTGCACCACCTAACATGTCACTTCCGCTCCTAGTGCAGGGGCCAAAACTCAGCCACGTGGCCACACCTACCGTGTTTCGCCGAAAATAAAATAAGCCCTAGCAGGAATTCTAAGCATTTGTGCGATATAAGCCCTACCCTGAAAATAAGACCCAGTGATGGGCACGGCTACGCAGCCTATCTGCACAACCCATGCATTTCCTCGCAGAGTGGTAAACAACTGAACACAAGCAGCCCTTCTCATCTGCCCCATGAGAGCTCTATTGCTCAACATGAGAGATTGGGGCCAATGGTTCTAAAGGAAATAGAGTAGCAAGAAATTCAGGATGGAATTCAGGGTTTGGAGAGTTATGATGATGTTCCAGAAGAAGACGACTTAACTATATTTGAATAAATGTAGATTGTTGTACCGTACTTAAAAAAAATAACACATCCCCTGAAAATAAGCCCTAGGGTGTCTTCTTGAGGAAAAATAAATATAAGACCCTGTCTTATTTTCGGGGAAACATGATAGCAGCCAGAGAGGCTCAGCGGTGTAAAAGTTGTTCTATTGCTAAGAGAAAGAAGGGGAAATTGAGCAGTGGAGAGCAGCTGATAGTGTCTTCCGCAGCCATCACTATAAATCTTAACTTGCCCTGGTACTAGACAGTGTTTTGGCGGTTCCTGTAAGGACGCTGAAATGTGCAAGGCTGACTCCCAATGAGGACGGAGACCCTTGAGTTTCCAGATTCTCCATCTCCTCAGTTACTACTAGGCTGCCGCACTGTCTCCTCATGTGATGAGTAGGCTTGTTTGTCATGATCCTCTAGTGATCCTACTTCCTAGCCTGCTGAGAGCTAGAAAACCACATATCTGAGCTTTTAGAATTAGGATCTCTCTCTCTCTCTTTCTCTCTTTCTCTCTCTCTCTCTCTCTCACACACACACACACACACACACAGATGGGAGGGCGGTAGAGCGTGGTGGTTAACAGCATGGTCTCTAGAGCCAGCCAGGCTGCTCTACCAGTTGCTGTCTATATGCCGTTAAGTCACTTCGCCTGTTTCTTTACCTGTAAAATGGGAATAATAATAACATACCTCGTTGGGTTGTTGTGAGGATTAAAAAGTTATTATACATAAAGCATGTTACGTGGCACATAGTAAGTGCCAAATAAGGGGTAGCTACTATTATTAATATAAAGTAAGTTGCTGATTCCACAGGTCCCGAGTGAGTCTAAGAGAGGCCCTCCTTTGAACTGAGCTTCTTGGGCTTTATGGCAGCACTTCTTGCTGCTCAGAGGCCCTTGTCCCTCTCTCCCGTGCTCTGGGCTGTGTCTCAGATGGCTTCAAGCCACTGGAAGCTGGAGGGCCAGAGAGATGGAGTGCCATTGTAAATTGAAATCAACTTAAATTTGATATGTTTTATCTCACTCACATCCTGCATGCATTTTTAATAGCATCTCAAAGACAACAGAGTAAACGGATAGCGAATGAAAATTGCATTAATGTTAGGATTCTTAATTCTGTGTTTATATTTCCAATCTCCAGACATCCTTAGAGACAGAGGCCCCATTTCAAGAAGGGATAATGGAACTCTGTGTTCTAATTTATTAAATACTTTTTGCGGAAGGCCTTCCCATCAGAAGTCTCTAGACCGCAGCCAGAAGGACTCTCTCCATCCCTCACAGCTCAAATGACAGGAAGGAAGCTACAGGGATCAGACACTCTGGTGAGTGAGCCGATTCACTCCCAGGAGTCACGGATGTCACATGACACCAGCCTTTACTGTGTGTGTTCTGGAAGGTAGTGCCATTCTGCATCCCAAAATGTCACTTGTAGGAAGAAGTCTGCCCAGACATCTTTGTGAAAGGGGAAAGATTTGATGATAAACTTACGTGCAAGAATAAACAAGCAAAATAAAAAACAAAGCAAAGAGAAATAAAACCAACATCAAAATAATGCACGTTGACAGCAGAGCCACATGCATAACGCTCACCATGTCATGCAGCCTCTGTCTCACCGTGTGGTGCTGGGCTTTGTAACTGAAATTATGCTTAATCAGGGAAGGCCATAGCTTTAAATTTTTCCTCTCTTTTTTTCCAAGGAACTGGAAAATATTGTTTCGTGTTATTTCATGTTCTCTCTCTTTATATTTTATTTATTTAATTTTGAACAGGAAATTCATTTACATAGCCTGCAAAAATCAAACACTATAGGCTGGGCGCAGTGGCTCAGGCCCATAATCCTAGCACTCTGGGAGGCCGAGGCAGGAAGATTGCTTGAGGTCAGGAGTTCGAGACCAGCCTGAGCAAGAGCGAGATCCCGTCTCTACTATAAATAGAAAGAAAATTAGACAAACAACGGAAAATAGAAAAAATTAGCTGGTCATGGTGGCATGGACCTATAGTCCCAGCTACTCAGGAGGCTGAGGCAGGAGGATCGCCACGGCACTCTAGCCCAGGCTACAGAGTGAGACTGTGTCTCAAAAAAAAAAGAAAAATCAAAGACTATAAAAAGCATGCAGGACAAGCCTCCCTCCCACCCCACCCCCACCGGCCAGGCCCCAGCTCCACCCTATCCCAGTCGAAACCACTGTAACATATACATCCCTTCCAGAGCTATACAAGCAAATACGAATACATGCGCCTCTTCCATCCCTTTGTATGCAATAGTAGCATAGGATCACGGAATTCTGCATGTGTTTCTTTTCACTTTGGGAGAGCTTTTCATAGCATTTCATACAGAATTTCTTTATTCCAGATTTTTCTCAAGGAAGGAAAACACGGTGTACAAGACCTAACCCTTGGTCAATTTGATGAAAAATGGATTCTTCATTATGCAGCCCACAGGAAGTCTGCTCTGACACTTTCCCAAACGAGCCTCACTGGCTGGTCTAAGGGGCTGCCTAGCAAATGGGGCTGTGCTCACAGATGTGCTCCGTGTGCGTCTCAGCCCCTCCCTGCCTCCCCTCACCCACTAGAGTGTCTCAGGCCCACGACTGCAAGGAGGTGTTCTAGATGACACAACCCCAGCATTCATAACCACACTCACAAAAAGCTACTCAGTCTTCAGCTTTTTTTTCCCCCAATAACATGTACTTCTTCTGAATTAGAAAAAACTATAATAAATACTACTTTTAAAAAAAATCAATGGTGCTCCATGAACATATGGCTTAGAAGGGGGTTATTTTCATTTAAAAAATTTTTATTTTTAATCGACAAATCATTTTATGTATTTATAGGTACAATGTGATGTTTTGATATATGTCTACATTATGGAATAATTAAATCAAGCTAATTACCATGTCCATCACCTCACATACTTATTACTTTGTTGTGGTGTGAACATTTAAAATCTACTCGCTTAGCAACCTTGATATATACATTATGTTATTGCTACCTATAGTCACCATGCTGTGCAATAGATCTCAAAGATGTATACCTCCTAACTGAAACTTTATACCCTTTAAACAACATCTCCTTATACCCCTCCCACATGGAGCTTAGCAGTTTTGAATCTTTTATTCCACTGTCTAAAATGAATACCTCTAAATTCATCCTTTTTTTTAGTACATTTCAAAGTAAGTTGCAAATACCAGAATACTTCAACCTAAACACTTCAGATGCATATCAGCTAGATTCAGTGTTTTTTAGGTTTCTAGTTTATGTTTTTATCTGTTCTTTTTTTGTTTGTTTTTGGGATACAGGATCTCACTCTGTTGCTCAGACTGGAGCACAGTGACATGATCACAGCTCACTGCAACCTCCAACTCCTGGGCTCAAGTCATCTTCCTGGCCCATCCTCCAAGTAGTTAGGACTACAGGCGTGTGTCACCATGCCCAGCTAATTTTTTTTTTTTTTTTGAGACAGAGTCTCGCTTTGTTGCCCAGGCTACAGTGAGTGCCATGGCATCAGCCTAGCTCACAGCAACCTCAAACTCCTGGGCTCAAGCAATCCTACTGCCTCAGCCTCCCGAGTAGCTGGGACTACAGACATATACCACCATACCTGGCTAATTTTTTCTATATGTATTAGTTGGCCAATTAATTTCTTTCTATTTATAATAGAGACAGGGTCTCACTCTTGCTCAGGCTGGTTTCGAACTCCTGACCTCGAGCAATCCGCCCGCCTCGGCCTCCCAGAGTGCTAGGATTACAGGCATGAGCCACCACACCTGGCCTAATTTTTTTGTTTTTTGTAGAGACAGGGTCTCACTATGTTGCCCAGGCTGGTCTTGAACTCCTGGACTCAAGCAATCCTCCCACCTAGACCTCCCAAAGCTCTGAAATTACAGGCATAAGACATCATGCCCAGTAGGGTTTTGTTTTTCTTTAATTACATGCTATGATATCACTTCACACACTTTAGGATGCGTGTGATAAACAAAGCAAAACAAAACAAAAATGGAAAATAACAAGTGTTGGCAAAGATGTGGAGAAATTGAAACCCTTGTGCATTGTTGGTGGGACTCTAAAATGGCACAGCCACTGTGGAAAACAGTATGGCAGTTCCTCAACAAATTAAAAATAGAATTATTATATGATCCATCAGTTTCAGTTTGGGGTATATATCCAAAAGAATTTTTAAAAAGATCTTGAAGAGATATTTGTATTATGTTCATAGTAGCATTATTCACAATAGCTAAAACATGGAAGCCACCACCAAGTGCCCACAGATGGATGAATGGAGAAGCAAAATGCAGCAAAATGGAATACTATTCAGCCTTAAAGAGGAAGAAAATTTTTTTTTTTAGCTCAGTATTAGTTTAGTTAGTTTTTTTATTTTAATAGATTTAGGAGATACAAGTTGGATCCCGTTGCGTGTATATATTGCATAATGGTAGAGTCTGGGCTTTTGGTTTGCCCATCACCCAAGTAGTATACATTGTACCCAACAGATAATTTTTCATCCCTCACTCCCACCTTGTGAGTCTCCAATGTCCATCATATCACTCTGTGTGCCTTTGTGCAGCCATAGTTTAGCTCCCACTTATAAGTAAGAATATGTGTCATCTATCTTTCTGTTCCTGAGTTACTTCACTTAAGATTGTGGCCTCCAGTTACATCCAAGTTGCTGAAAAAGAAACTATTTCATTCTTTCTTATTGCTGAGTAGCACTCCATGGTATACATATACACCACATTTTCTTTATCCATTCATCAGTTGATGGGCACTTAAGCTGATTCTGTATCTTTGCAATTGTGAATTACGCTGCGATAAACATATAAGTGCAGGTATCTTTCTGATATAAAGATTTATTTTTCTCTGGGTGGATATCCAGTAGTGGGATTGCAGGATTGAATGAATGGTAGATCTACTTTTAGTTCTTTGAGAACTCTCCATACTGATCTCCATATAGGTTGTACTAATCTACATTCACACCAACAGCATATAAATGTTTCCTTTTCACCACATTCACACCAACATCTATTGTTTTTTGAATTTTTATTAATGGCCATTCTAATTGGGGTAAGATGGTATCTCACTGATGATTAGTAATGTTGAGCATTTTTCCATGTGTTTATTGGCCATTCGTATATCTTCTTTTTTTTTTTTTTTTTTTTTTGAGACACAGTTTCACTTTATTGCCCAGGCTAGAGTGAGTGCCGTGGCATCAGCCTAGCTCACAGCAACCTCAAACTCCTGGGCTCAAGCAATCCTGCTGCCTCAGCCTCCCAAGTAGCTGGGACTACAGGCATGTGCCACCATGCCCGGCTAATTTTTTCTATATATATATTTTAGTTGGCCAATAAATTTCTTTCTATTTATAGTAGAGATGGGGTCTCGCTCTTGCTCAGGCTGGTCTCGAACTCCTGAGCTCAAACGATCCGCCCACCTCGGCCTCCCAGAGAGCTAGGATTACAGGCTTGAGCCACCGCGCCCGGCCTCGTATATCTTCTTTTGAAAAAAAATGCTTGTTCATGTCATTTGCCCAGTTTTTATTCTTTTTTTTTTTTTTTTTTTTTTTTTTTTTTTTTTTTTTAT
>VSMD01119174.1:0-20389 GCA_008750895.1 Mirza zaza
GAGACCAGCCTGAGCAAGAGCGAGACCCCATCTCTACTATAAATAGAAAGAAATTAATTGGCCAACTAATATATAGAGAAAAAAAAAATTAGCCGGGCATGGTGGCACATGCCTGTAGTCCCAGCTACTTGGGAGGCTGAGGCAGCAGGATTGCTTGAGCCCAGGAGTTTGAGGTTGCTGTGAGCTAGGCTGACGCCATGGCACTCACTCTAGCCTGGGCAACAAAGCGAGACTCTGTCTCAAAAAAAAAGAAAAAAAAAAAAATACAAAACCCTAACTCCTAACCTAAAGCTAGGTCCCAAATCCAATTCCTGGCCCTCATCTGCCAACTCAAAAAAATCAAGACAGATAGCAAATAAGCATATGAAAAGATGTTCCACATCATATGTCAGCAGGGAAATGCAAACTGAAACAATAAGATACTACTACACACCTGTTAGAATGGCCACAATCCAGAAGAGTGACAACAACAAATACTGAAGAGGATGTGAAACAACAAATTCTCATTCATTGCTGGTGGGAATGCAAAATGGTACAGCCATTTTGGAAGAAGACACAGTTTGGCAGTTTCTTACAAAACTAAACATACTCCCTACCATATGAGCTAGCAATCACATTCCTCGATATTTACCCAAAGAAACTGAAAACTTATGTCCACACAAAAACCTGCAACACAGATGTTTCTGGCAGCTTTATTCATAACTACCAAAACTTGGAATCAATCAATACATCTTTCAGTAGGTGAATGGCATATAAGGAAAATGGAATATTAAGTACTACAAATACCATGAAAAGACATGGAAGAAACTCAAATGTATATTATTAAGCAAAAGAAGCTAGTCTGTAAAGATTGTATATATGGTACAGTTCCAACTATATGACATTCTGAAAAAGGCAAAACTATGCTGACAATAAAAAGACTAGTGGCTGCGAAGGGTTGGAAGAAGGGAAGGACGAATAGGCAGAGCACAGAGGAATTTTAGGACCGTGAAACTATTCTCTATAGTACCAAAATGTGAGATACATGTCATTATTTTGTCCAAACCCATAGAATTTACAACATTTTATGAATTGACCCCAATGTAAACTATGAACTTTGGGGTGATAATGATGCATCAATGTAGATTCATCAACTGTAGGCAAAGGCACCACTCTGATGGGGGATGTTGATAATGGAGAAACACATGCACATATGGGAAATCTCTGTACCTTCATCTCAATTTTACTGTGAACCTAAAACTGCTCTAAAAAATAATGTCTATTTTTAAAAAATCAAAACAAGCCGCAGACTGGGAGAGAAATATTTGCAAAATATTATCTGTTAAATGACTTACATTCCAAAATACACAAAGAACTCTTAAATAACAAGACACAACAATCAACATAAGAAAACAAACAACCCAATTTAAAAATGGCAAAAGATCTAAACACCTCACCAAAGAAGATATACAGATGGCAAAAAAGCATATGAAAAACATGTTGAACATCATATGTTATTAGGAAGTTGCAAATTAAATTAATAAGCTACTATTACACACCAATTATTACAGAATGGCAAAAATCTAAAAAAATGATAATGCCAAATTGCTGCTGAGGATTCAGAGCAACAGGAACTCTTGTTCATTGCTAACAAGAAAGCAAAATGGTACAGCCACTTTGGAAGACGGTTTGACAGTTTATCACAAAGCCAAACATAGCCTTACCCTATGATCTAGCAATCACACCTCTAGGTATTTAGCCAACTGAGTTGAAAACATGTCCACACAAAAATCTGCACTCAAATGTTTACAGCAGATCTATAAACACCCCAAACTGGATGCAACCAAGATGTCTTTTAATAGGTGAATGGATAAACTCTGGTACATCTATATAAAGGAATAATTACTCAGTAATAGAAATGAGTGATCGAACCAAAACAAGACGCAGAAGAACCTTAAATACAAATTGCTAAATTAAAGAACCCAGTCTGAAAAGGCTATGTATTGTATGATTCCAACTATATGCCCTTCTAGAAAAGCCAAAACTATAAAGACAATGAAAAGACTAGTGGTTGCCAGGGGTTGGGGGGAGAGATGAATAAGTCTTGAAGGACAGGAAACTTTCAGAGAGGTGAAACTATTCTGAAAGATACTATAATGGTGGATATATGACAGTATGCATTTGTTAAAAAACACATAACTGTAACACGAAGAGTCACCTTTCATGTAAATTATGTACTTTAATTAATAATGTACTATTAATACCAGTTCAGGTTGGGCCCAGTAGCTCATGCTTGTAATCCCACCATTTTGGGAGGACAAAGCAGAAGGATCACTTTGGGCCTAGGACTAGTCTGGCTGGGCATGGTGGCTCACACCTGTAATCCTAGCACTCTGGGAGGCCGAAGCGGGTGGATTGCTCGAGGTCAGGAGTTCAAAACCAGCCTGAGCAAGAGCAAGACCCCCCCCCCCCGTCTCTACTGTAAATAGAAAGAAATTAATTGGCCGACTTATATAGAAAAACTTAGCCGGGCATGGTGGCGCATGCCTGTAGTCCCAGCTACTCAAGAGGCTGAGGCAGCAGGATTGCTTGAGCCCAGGAGTCTGAGGCTGCTGTGAGCTAGGCTGATGCCACGGCACTCTAGCCCAGGCAAGAGAGTGAAAATCTGTCTCAAAACAAAAAGCTTGCTGAGGGCTATTAAGGTATGGGAAAACATACAAACTTCAAGTATTACCAAAGCATCTTACAGAATTAGAGACGGTTAGTGATTCACACAAAAATCTCCACGCTATCTTACCAAGAAGTAATTTAACCTGTAAAACTGTGAAGTATTTTGATATTTCTGGATTAAGTATAAAAAGCACAAATATGCAACTAAAATGAATCAATAACTTCATTGTAAGAATCAGGAAAAAAAAATATTTTAATCCAGTTTCTCAGGTAGCTCCTGACTCCCACTGATAACCTGACAATAGCTGGGTAAATTCACAAAGAAAAAAATCAATACCGGCCTTGACAACTCCTAATAATGACAAAGTGAGCAAGCACTAGGTGAGCACTTGAGGCACTGCCACTCACTACACCGGTGTCTTTTCAGGCACGCGCACACACAGAAAATGCACTTTCAGCGTGCGCTTGGGGCGTCCAAGAACTTGCACACGGGCAGCTCTTTCAAGCGTTAGAATGGGAACACATACTCAAGCTTTCAGAAGAAAAACACTAGAAGATCTCAATAGAACTTAGAATTCCCATCATGTGGCAGGAACACTTAGCATTTTTGCAATACAAAACAGTTAATTACAGTAATAATACACATTAACCTACCAGGAAAGTATCTTATGTCACAGGTAAGCAAGAACTCCATTAAACTGTGACTGTCCACTCTGATGAAGCACACCCTCAACTACGCTAATTCCATCTGTGATTAGTAGGAAACCTTAACACAACAAAAATATTCTAAAGATTTAAGTCAATCAGGCTAATTTAGCTACATTAGAGCCAGTATTTTTTTTAAGACAGGGTCGGAGGCTGGTGTGCAGTGGTACAAACACAGCTCACTGCAGTCTCCTGGGCTCAAGGGATCCTCTCCCTCAGCCACCAGAGTAGCTAGGACTACAGGTGCTACCACACCTGCCTTTTTATTTATTTGTGTGTGTGTGTGTATATACTTTTGTTTTTTGAGGCAGAGTCTCACTTTGTTGCCCAGGCTAGAATGAGTGCCGTGGTGTCAGCCTAGCTCACAGCAACCTCAATCTCCTGGGCTCAAGCGATCCTGCTGCCTCAGCCTCCCGAATAGCTGGGACTACAGGCATGCGCCACCATGCCCGGCTAATTTTTCTCTATATATATATTAGTTGGCCAATTAATTTCTTTCTATTTATAGTAGAGACGGGGTCTCGCTCTTGCTCAGGCTGGTTTCAAACTCCTGACCTCAAGCAATCCGCCCGCCTCGGCCTCCCAGAATGCTAGGATTACAGCATGAACCACCATACCCAGTCTATATTTTGTTTTTAAAGAGACAGTCTCGTGTAAGATAAACTTGCAACTCAAAAAAAAAAATGTAGGCTGGGCGCGGTGGCTCACGCCTGTAATCCTAGCACTCTGGGAGGCCGAGGTGGGCATCATTTGAGCTCAGGAGTTCGAGACCAGCCTGAGCAAGAGCGAGACCCCATCTCTACTATAAATAGAAAGAAATTAATTGGCCAACTAATATATATATAGAGAAAAATTAGCCGGGCATGGTGGCGCATGCCTGTAGTCCCAGCTATTCGGGAGGCTGAGGCAGCAGGATTGCTTGAGCCCAGGAGTTTGAGGTTGCTGTGAGCTAGGCTGACGCCATGGCACTCACTCTAGCCTGGGCAATAAAGTGAGACTCTGTCTCAAAAAAAAAAAAAAGTAAAACAAATAATATATTTAAAAAAAAAAAAGAAAATATAAAATAAAATAAAGAGACAGGGTCTTACCATGTTGCCTAAGATGCAAAATAACTATTTAAAAATCAAAATCACCTCAAGTTCAATTACTTAACATCTAATATATCCCTTTAACCCAGAATACCCTAAAATGAACATGCATCCTTTCAAATCACCTAATATGTGTTTATACTTATATTTAAAGGATTATATGATATCTAATATAATCTGGCTAAAACTTCCCAGCAACCACATCATTTACTAAAAATCTTAAACCATTTTTTAACCAGAACTATTTTGTTAGATAGTATCTTATATAGAGTACATTTATTTTTTAAAAATGGTGACACATTACTTGCCCAAAAAGTATTCAGTATTTCCCTAAAATGTCTTAGACGGAAATCTGGATTAAGAAAACCTAGCATCACATATTGACCAATTTTTATTAAATGAAATATGTTTTCTAAACAATTAATCCCAAACAACTTCTACCCCTTTTGTCGCTCCTATTTTCATTCACTATTTGAACCCAGGGAAACAAACTGTTTAAATTATTTTAAACCAGATCCTGCCATGAAGAGAAACAAGGGAACATTTATTAAATATTTAAGGTGCACAGCATTTCATTGTACATGGATGAGAAAACTAAAGTTTAGCTAGGTTAGAATAACTTGCTCAAGGTCTCTCAACTGATAGAATTATTCACAACTCAAAATAGCCTAAATTCTGAGTGCATGCTTTTTATACTCACCCCCCTCCAAATTTAATTGTACGAATCACTGTGATTGTATAAATTTCAATTCTAAAATTACCCTCAAGCAACTATTTTGCAATACTAGAGGGAGGAGGAGCACAGGCAGAAAACAGGTATCTAACAACTACCCAAAACTAAGCTTTTCTAATACATACAAGGGATATTAGAAGTCTAGTCACAGCTCCTATTTTTCACACTATGGAGCCTTGGGTCTAGAAAACCATTAGCATATGGGCAATTCTGTAGCCCTCTAAAGTTTGAGAAACACCACTACAGAGGAAAACTGACTCTTTAGGACAGCCCTAGAACACAGGCTCTTAAACACAGGAGCGAATCAAACTCCTAAAAGGAGAAAAACAATTAAGTTAATCCTCCATCCTCTAGAGTCTAGTCTAGAATAACGCTTCTCAAACTTTAGGGACCAGAATCACCTACAGGTCTTGTTAAACAAATTCCTGGACCGCAACCCCAGATATTACAACTCAGCAGGCCTAGGATAGAACCCAGGAATTTAAACTTCTAACATCACCCTCATGGTAGACACTACAGTAGATTACACTTTTGGGTAGCAGAGGACTAAAACAAATCCTCTGATATCTCTCATATATCCTAACTTGAAGAACACTTCCATCCTTCCTTTCTTATCTTTCCTGCTTGCTCACTGAGATTCTCAATCTGTTCCACAATTACTTTTGATAATTACAACCAATTTTGTCAACTGAATCCCATTTCTTAAAATACACCGAGGTTAAAGATTCAATTTATTATATTTAGAACAAAATACTACCAAATAAAGTCTTCGAAAAGACTTATATGAAATTTTAATATAGTTCAATTACATATGATATGTGGCCACAAGAAAAAAGTGTCCTATGAGACACCACAAAAAAACACTAAGTTGATAGACTTGGATTCTGCCACTTACTATGTCACCTTAAATAATTTGACAATTTGTCTTTTAATAGTTTTTTGTAGACTTATATGACAAGTCCATGTCTATGTTCTCTTTATGGCAATACCCAGATGACTAAAAAAATTTAAATGAGAAAAGGAGGTTAGACTTATAAACCCTGATCATTACCAAAATTACTTATTATATTCATTCAACAAATGCAATTGACGATTAAACAATATGTGGTTTGAACTTCATGGGTCCACACAGATACTTCTCAATAAATGTTGGAAAAATTTTGAGATCTGCAACAATTCCAAAAAACTCTGATGAACCATGTAGCTTAGACATATTGAAAAAATTAAACTATATGTTATGAATGCATAAAATGTATGTAGATACTAGTCTGTTTCATCATTTATTGCCATAAAATATAAATACATCTATAACTATAAGTTAAAATTTATTAAAACTTACAGACCATAAATGGTACCATTCACATTAGAAAGAAATAAAAGCAAATGGAATGATATAGTATTAAATGCCAACTGCATAAAGTTAATTGTACCGCATAGTGTACTGTTGTAATAATTTCACGGTCATTCCCCTGTTGCTATTGTGGTGGGTTCAAGTGTCACACAGTTCTTGTGTATTTTTCATTACATTTGGTGTGATACCATAAACCTTGAATAATACCATAGAAAATATACAAAGTGCCACTAGTGATGCTTAAAGTATTCCCAAGAAGCAGAGAAAAGTCATGACATTACAAGATAAAGTTGAATTGTTTGATTTGTACCACAGATTACAGTCTGGAGCTGCAGTTGTCCACCACTTGAAGATAAATTTTAAAAAAGAGCAATTTGGGAAGCCATTGCTGCAGTGAAATACCTTTTTATCTCAAATTGAAAATGCAGCTTTTATGTGGGTACGGAATTGCTATAAGAAAAGCATACCAGGCCTGGCACGGTGGCTCACACCTGTAATTCTAGCACTCTGGGAGGCTGAGGCAGGAGGATGGCTTGAGCCCAGGAGTTTGAGGTTGCTGTGAGCTAGGCTGACACCACGGCACTCACTCTAGCCTGTGCAACAAAGCAAGACTCTGTCTCAAAAAAAAAGAAAAAGAAAAGAAAAGCATACCTATAGACTAATATGATTCGAGAAAAAGCAAGGTCATTATATGACAACTCAAAGCAAAAGGAAGGTGAGGATCTAAAGCTGGAGGATTTAATGCCAGCAAAGGACGGTTTGGCAATTTTAGAAAGAAGTTTGGCTTAAAAAATAAACAGGAGAAGCAGCTTGTACTGATCAAGAGGCATCAGATGAGTTCTCATTAAGAAAATCACTGAGGAGAAAGAATATTTGCCTACATAGGTTTGTCAATGTACACAAAAGTGCCCTATGCTAGAAAAAAAATGCCACAAAGGGCATTTATTAGTAAGGAAGAGAAGTGAGGATAAGGATGTAAGGCAGGAAGGGATAAGCTAACTCTGTCATTTTGTGCAACTGCAAGAGGGTTACATCAGGACTGCCCTTATCTATAAAGCTGCTGGCCCACAAGCCTTGGAGGGAAAAGATAAAACACCAGCTGCCAATCTTTTGGTTGTACAACAAGAAGGCCTGAACAAGAACCCTTTTTCTGGATTGGTTCTATAAATGCATTGTCCCTGAGATAAGGAAGTACCTTGACAGTAAGAAGCTGCCTTTTAAGTTCTTTTGATATTGGACAATGCCCCTGGCCATCCAGAAGCCCATGAGTTCAACAACAAAGGTGCCAAAATGGTCTACTTTCCTCCAAATACATCATCTCAAATTCAACCCCTAGATCAGGGAGTTAGAAGGACTTTTAAGGCCGATTACATATGATACTACATAGGAAGTACTGTCAACACTATGGAAGAGAACCCCAAAAGAGAGATCATGAAAGGCTGGAAAGATTACACCTTCGAAGATGCCATCGGTGTTATCCATTAAGCCCAAAACAATAAATTCCTGCTAGAGGGAGCTGCCCAGATGTTGTGCGTGACCTCACAGGATTTACAACGGAGCTAATCGAGTAAATCATGAGATTGTGGATATGGCAAAAAAGGTGGCGAAAGGGTTTCAAGATTTGAATCTTGGAAAAATTTATGAGCTAACAGATACCACACCAGAGGAGTTAAAGGAAGACAACTTGATGGAGATGAGTGCTTCCAAACCAGTGCCTGACAATGAGAAGAACACTTAAGAAGCAGTGCCAGAAAATAAATTGACATTAGACAACCTGGCAGAGGGGTTCCAATTACTCAAGACTGCTTTTGACTTCTTTTAAACATGGAACAGTCTATGATAAGGGCACTGAAACTAAAGCAAACAATAGAAGAATTGATTCTGTATAGAAACATTTTTAGAGAAATGAAAATGCAAAACAGTCACACATAAATTATGATATATTTCCATAAAGTTACACAAGTGTGCCTGCCAACCTTCCCTTCCAACTCTTCCACCCAAGACAGCAAGATCAATCCCTACTCTTCCTCCTTTCTCCTCAGCCTAACTCAACGTGAAGACGATAAGGAAGAACCCCTTTGTGATGATTCACTTCCACTTAATGAATACAAATATATTTTCCCTTCCTTATTATTTCTCTTCAATTTTTTCTTTTTTTGAGACAGGGTCTTACTTTGTCACCCTGGCTAGAAGGCAGTGGTTTGAGGCTCACTGCACCCTCAAACTCCTGGGCTCAAGCAATCCTTCTGCCTCAGCCTCCCATGTGGCTGGGACCACAGGCACATGCCACAAACGTGGCCCTTTATCATTTTCTTAATAAAATTTTCTTTTCTCTAGCTTACTTTGTGGTAGAAATACTGTACATAATACATATAACATACAAAGTATGTGTTAATGGACAGTTTATGTTAACAGTAAGGCTTCCAGTCAACAATAGGCTATTATTAGTTAAGAACGAGAGTGTAAAAAGTTATATACTGATTTTCAACTGCATGGGGATGGGAGGGTCATTCTCTTAACCCCTGCATTCTTCAAGGGTCATATGTATTTACTAAATGCCTACCATAACCAAAGCAATAATTCGAAGTTATGACTGGAATTCATGTCTTGCACCTCCATCATCCCATGGTATCATTAGTTTTTAATCTCTCTCAAGTCTATCCATTTCTAAGTTTTCTACCACTACCCTCTGGTAATTCACGTAGTACAGGATCCCTGGACTATTCCAAAAGTCTACCTTTATTCTCTACTTAATCTTTAGCTGAAACGGGACAATCTTTCCATGCTCCTACTTAAATTATTCCATGCCTGTAAAGCCCAAATTCCTTTCTAAGTTCATTTCTAAGGATCTCTCCTCGTAACTCATGGTCCAGCCACACTAAATAACTTATCACCTCCCAGTGACTATCACAGCTGTTCCAAGCTTTTCTGCACAAGCTACTCTCTGCCAGTGCTGAGGGTGAGTCTATTGACCCACTCTCACCTCCAATTTACACCTTTTAACACTCCTCCTCCTGAAAGCTTACCTAGATGCTACAGCTTTATCTTGTCCACCCCTCTCTCCCAATCCCAAATGACATTATACAGTCCACCAATTACATTATACAGTCCACCAATCTGTAACACCTTTGCACATCCCTATTTGTACTTATCACCTGGTAACTTTCTTTTTGCTCTTCTCCCTCTTGAAGGTAGAGAGTGAGTCTTTTGCACTGGTTGAGCTACAATGCCAACACACAGTAAGCACACAAAATTTTCTTGATTGAATAGGCAGAGTGGGGACAGTGGGGGCATATATACAATGAATATATAAGATTCCCAGAGATCTTGGAGGAGACAAAATCATTCAGCATCCAGATGTCAAAACATCTGGAAGTTGCTTAATATTTAGGAAAATTTTATATTCAATCTTATTATATTTAAGAAATTCTCTGAAGATATTCTACCATACATAAAACTATCTTTTTGATTAGAAGCATAAAGGAAAGCGAAACACTATTGAAAAGCAAGAATAAGTATGCCATCAAATAATTTGTGGTATTGGTATACATCTCCAGGCTTTGAGAGCTTAAAATATAGTTAAAAAGATACCAACAGAGCCACCAGAGTTTTCTGGAATTTAAAACACACACATACACATTTACGAATTAATGTCAAGCTATAAAACACCAAATGTCTTTAGTTTTCTGTTCCAGGAATGGTGTTTGGAATTCTGCCAAACACAGTGGAGAAAACCTCTGTCTCTTCCATGTTTTGCAGCAGGTGAGGAAACTAGCCCGCCCAGAAAACACAAAATCATGTATAATATGGTAGAGTAATACAGTAAGGTAAAGTAATATGGTAAGTAAATTTTATGGGTAATTTAAAGTAAGTAGAAAATGGGAAGGCAGTATAATAAAGATTGCAAACTTTGCATATAGACAGTCTATTTGAGCACCTCATCCTAAAATGGACATAAAAAATACCTTACGCAGTTGTGAGGATTATGTGAATTACATAGAGCACTTAAAATACTCAGATTCTGGTATATATGTACCAAGTGCTCAATAAATGGTAACTATTAATATTACTATTATTTTATGAAAGAAGAATCTCAGAAAACAAAGATTCAGGTAGTAAAAGTTACATTCTGGGAATTAAAACTTTTTCTGGGCCGGGCGCAGTGGCTCACGCCTGTAATCCTAACACTCTGGGAGGCCGAGGCGGGTGGATTGCTCGAGGTCAGGAGTTCAAAACCAGCCTGAGCAAGAGCAAGACCCCGTCTCTACCATAAATAGAAAGAAATTAATTGGCCAACTGATATATATAGAAAAAATTAGCTGGGCATGGTGGCGCATGCCTGTAGTCCCAGCTACTCAGGAGGCTGAGGCAGGAGGACTGCTTGAGCCCAGGAGATTGAGTTTGCTGTGAGCTAGGCTGATGCCACGGCACTCACTCTAGCCTGGGCAACAAAGCGAGACTCTGCCTCAAAAAAAAAAAAAAAAAAAAAAACTTTCTGTCACTCCCTTCTTTTGTAACAATACATACTTCTAAATTGTCTCCCCTCTTCCTGCCAAAAAAAGTTATTATAATCACTAAACTGTATGTTTACATTTAGTAGAGCAGGAAAATGTATTAATAATTAATATTTTCATAATGCTAAATTTATGTCATTTCAAATGTATAAAGGACACTTTAAATTCACATATTCAAATATTACAAACATAAAGCATCCAAAATCTTTAAAATATAGAGGACAAAATGTCATGTGGCCTACGTTAGAGGCTAACTGCATTGCCCCCAAATTTCAAATGGTGAAGTCCTAACCCCCAGTAGCTCAGAATGTGACTGTATTTGGAGACAAGGACTTTAAAAGGGTAATTACATGAAAATGAGGTCATTACGGTGGCCATAATCCAATGACTGGTGTCCTTATAAGAGGAGGAAATCTGGACATAAACATGTACAGAGAGACCATGTGAGGACACATGGAGAAGCCAGCTACCTACAAATCAAGGAAAGAGGCTTAAGAAGAAAGCAATCCTTCCGACCTTTCGATGGTTGGACTGTGGACTTCTAGCCTCCAGAACTGTGAGAAAATTAATTTTTGTTGTTTAAGCCACCCAGTTTGTGGCACTTTGTTATGGCAGCCCTAACTAGACTGGGTTTATAAACTAGCAGCATATTTCTAGGTATAGTCATTGATTTCTCAAGTTAATCTTGAAACCACTTAGAATTAAACATGTTTGTAAAGTCAAAATATCAAACATCTAAAACCAGAGTCAGAAATTATTTTATTTGGGTTATGGCTGATTTGAAGCACTATTAACTTTTAATGTATTATCTGACTTTATCACTTATTTTGAAGGAAAATATGTATATTCTGAATTTGTATTACACTGATTAAAGATGGCCCTCTCATCTTGAGCCATATTAGAGACATTGTCTTTGGCTAGAAGGAACACAGACCTTGAAATCAGACAGACAGAGGTTTAAACCCCAGTGCTGCAATTTATTAGTTACATGGTCTTAAGCAAGTTATTTCACCCTCAAATTCCTCAACTGTAAATGGGGATGAAAATGATATCTTACAGTACTATCAACATCAGAGAGAGCCAAGTTAAGCACCTGGCATAATTCCTAAAACAAGGTGGGCACTCAATAAATGGTAGTTATGATAAGACCATCATCCAAAGAAGACGTGCATGAAAGACAGGTGTCACTGTTGATAGGACCGTAAACTAAAGCTTTCTGGAAAGCAATTTTGAAATATCAATCCAAACATGAAAGATATCCCTCAGACATCCACAAACCTAGAAATTCGACTTTGAGGAATCTATTCTATAGAAATATTTGCACAAGTGGGCAAAGATGTGAGAAAAAGGATGTTCTTTGTGGCATTGTTTTAAAAACAAATCAATAGAGGGCTGGTTTATTATTAGACTATAGATCTATATTTGCCATTGTTTTAAAAATAAAGTAGATCTCTACTTGCTGACTAAAAGATGGCAAAGGCAGAATAAGCACAATATGATCCAACAAAGTAAAAACTGTATTTATATATGCAGGGAAATGGGTATGAAAGGACAGAATTGTAAAACATAGCTTTCACTTTTCACTCATATTCTATTTTGTAAACTCTTAAAAATTCATATTAATTTTTTCTAATAAAAAGTAAACAGTGCATCATCTTTTGAGACCAATGCTTTCCTGTGCTATAGAATAGGACACGTAAAAGACTTCAAAGAAAAACACACTGTACATTAACCCACCCTCCTCACTGAAAAAGTCTAGGACCCTATATTAAGCTCATGTTCAAGACATTCCAAATCACAATATTCTTTCGGTTTCTATTTCTATAGTCAATTCTAACCTTGTGGAGTTAGTCACAAAACATTTTTTAAACTGCTCATTATTTGCCAAAGTCACACTATCAAAACTCTTCCTTCTCTCCCTTGCAAAACAACCTAGTTAAATATGTGCCTGGAATACAAAGTTACTTTAATACTATCTAAGGAAATAAAATAAATTTGCATCCAAAATCAGACAAATCAAGTTTTAAAGATTCAGCATTTTAGATTAGTATGAACTACAATTCTCTTCTATTACTGAAGATAATCCAAATTTTACTACATAGAACAATACTGACACTAGAATCATGGCCAGTCACAGTGGAAATGTAACCACTTTGCTTTACAGATGAGGGAAATGAAGCAGAGTAAATGACTTGACCAAGCTGACACAGTAAGAGAGATCAGTGCAGGGCCCTGGCCTCCCAGTCCAATATTCTTTTTTCTAGATCACATTGCCTCACATCATAGCTTACAGTTTTCAATCAACTTCTTTTTCCAAATAAATTAGCAAAAATAGCATCAGATAACATACTTGGCTTCATAAATATGCATAAATGAAACAAACGTTAGTTAGCACATAACTACCTGGCATATTTGCAATACTATCTATAGGGTTTTGCATTCATTGAAATTTCAAGCATGTAAAAATATCTTGATCAGACATTACAAAAGTGTCTGCTCTGCAGACACAGAAATGAAAATGTTTTGAGAACCAATTCATCCAATTCCCCTGGAAGTAGAGTCACTAGTTAAATATTCTAATAGCTAAAAGACCAAATTTTCTAGCCATATATGTTTGAATAGCATTTGTGTTTGTTTCAGTAGCACTTTTCCTTTTTACAGGAATGCTTCATCTCTGATTTCAAAGTCACCTTCCAGCCTAATGAAGGCACATAGCTCTGATTCTTCTCTCTACAGAACAAGACCCATAAGAAAATAAAGACTATTTTCCTTCACTGAAAATATTTTCATTTATTGAAAACTAGTTTGATAATATACGAAAGCTTTTAATAAACAGCTTTTTTGTCATAACATCTATATTTAACAAAAAGATAAAAATCCAAAAAAGGTCAAGGAAAATTAACAGCAATATGAGACAAAGAGTATATGAAATAGAAGCCAAGGAGACAATAGATCTCTGAAATCTAGTTTGGGGAAATTGTAATGATTATCTTGTTTTTAATGAACAAAGGCTGAAGCAACTGGCAAATTCAAGCTAAGTTTACCAAAAAAAAAAAAAAAAAATTCTAAGAAATCTATGCTCGTGTCCCATATCAAAAAACGAATATTGAGGGAGTTATGTTTAGATGTCTTCAAACATAAATGCAATAAAGTTGCTGCATTAAAAAGTCACAAATGGAATAAAATCAAAGTATTACAATAGATGGCTATGGTTAATTTATAGATTTTCCATTAGCCTTCTATTCCAGCAATTTTAAATTCAATATTCAAAGAAGATACACTTTATCAGTAACTGCTAACACAAAATACTGTTTATAAGTGTAACTGTGCTTGATTTGCTCAAGTAATGTGATGTGATAATTAACTTTACTTTATCCACTGAGTGTTGATATTTTTCTTTAACAAAAAATCCAAGTACTCAGGGTTATGAGTGATGAGTGACCTTGAGACAGCACTTGGAAGGCAGTCACCATGGCAACACTACCACAAAAGTGTCTCATCTTCAGCAAAAGGACCAACCTGGTGCATTAGGATTTAAAAACCTAGAGAAACAGAGCTTCCTTTAAAAAAAAAATCCTAAAAAATTAGTTTTAAAAAATGTCTACATTAACCTATTTTAGCCTTCCTGTTTATTCTTCATGGAAGGGGACATAAACATTAAGTTATCTTAGTGATAAAATATTAAGGCATATGAAATTCTTTTTTCTTTTTGTTCTATATGGGCAAATTAATTGCTACAATATGAACATGGAGCAATTTTTAATTTTTTAAAAATGCAAGTTTAAAATTTTTCAACAAACTCACCACTATTCTAATCTTTTAATAACTCAAAAAGAAACAAGCATTCACCTTAATAAGAACATTTCTTTTCCAGCCTGCACTTCCATAAAGAAAACATGGAGGCGGGGAGGATGTTAACCTAAAATTCCAAATATATGTATTTATAATTCTGTTTATGCACACTAAAGATCTTTGCATTTCATGTTTTTATAAAGTTATATTTCTTTACTTCAGACACAAATTCAGTAGTATTTTTTTCTAGAGAATCTACACACTGGAAGCCAGGAATGTGTCACTTTCATCATTTCACCACCAACACAGCCAGCACAAAGACTGACACCACACAGATACCAAAGGACTTCAAAGTTTTTCCTAATGTACCTACCAAAAGAACCTTGAAAAACAATAAACCCCAGAACATCTGAGTTGACATTTAAAATTTTCATCAATTTTACTGGTTACAAAGCAGTAATTTCCAAGTATTCTGTGTCTTAGCATATTTAATAAACTGTTATCTGATTCTTATATATTCAAAAAAACCTAGAATATCATCGTCCTTCACTACTAAGTCAGAAATTTTATAACTGTTCCTTTCACCTGAAATACAAATTTCTGTTCCTCTTTCCCACAGAATTTGATATTAAGAAAAATATCATTGTATACTTGAAAGTATTTTATTGATCATGCCATTTCTGCAATAAAAGGGTATATAAACTGAAATAATTAAATTCCAACTATCATAGGTTCTAAGTATTCAAAAACATTCTCAGTTATTACTATAATCATTATTAGAACATGATTGTTCAAAACAAATATATTATAAATTCTGGTAAAATATTCATAAGAAGTACACTTTTCACTGTAAGTAAATCTGTTCAGCTGCAGTGGGCAAGGATGTCTGTCTCCCTGCCCAGCCTCCCCACCCCGCCATGCATTCGTTTTTTGTAAGATTAAAAACTAATAAAACTTGCTGACATAGTAGATAAATAAGGAGTTACATGAAAGCAATGGCACTCAATTCTTTCACTGCAATCTTATTTACATGACAAAAGTCTGTGAACTACCATTAAAAAATACTTTTTCAGGCCCGGCACGCGGTGGCTCACGCCTGTAATCCTAGCACTCTGGGAGGCCGAGGCGGGTGGATCACTCAAGGTCAGGAGTTCGAAACCAGCCTCAGCAAGAGCGAGACCCCATCTCTACTACAGCAGAAACAAATTAATTGGCCAGCTAAAAACATATAGCCGGGCATGGTAGCACATGCCTGTAGGCCCAGCTTACTAGGGAGGCTGAGGCAGAAGGATGGCATGAGCCTAGTACTTTGAGGTTGCTGTGAGCTAGGCTGATGCCACAGCACTCTCGACAGGGCAATAGAGTGAGACTCTGTCTTCAAAATATATATGTATTTTTTCATGATCTCTCAGTCAGCAATTTAACTCCCCCTTCAATTTTGACGAAAACAGACCTGAAAACCACCTGACAGATCATTTGTTAACCAGCCATTAGAGTCATTTACTTTTTAAACTCTAACACCAATTATTTCTAATTGTTCCATGTGTTTCAAACCCTAGATTTTTTTTTTAACATACAATTGTAATATGCCACAGTAAAACAAGATACTTTCTCCTTTTTCTTGGCAGTTAGAAGAACAACTGTGAAAGGAAACAACCAGAGAACAAGGCCCTGCAAGCTTTCTTAGACCAACTTAAGAATTTAAAAGAACAAAAGTTTATGAATCTGGAAACTGATTCTCATTAAATCTGGGTTCAAGCCTCTAGATCCAACCACCAGTTTATACAAAATACAGATGCCTTAAATACTCCTAAAAAACGTTTTACTTCAACTGAATTAGACATTAAGTAATGAGAGATTCTTACTGCAATGTTATTTGATAATAGCAAAAAAAAAAGATAACCTGAGTAATTTAACATTAGAAAACTGGTAAGTTATGACATATCTGTAAAATGAAAATACTATATAGTCTCTAAGAGTGTTCTCAATATATTGTGATATACAATAACCATTTCTTATGTACTAAATAAATATACTTAAGTATAGATAAAACGACCAAAAAACTGTATACCAAAATGATCTTTCCTGAGTTTTTTTAACATTTTAATTTTCTATTACCTATAGAGAACATGTCTTAACTTTGTAATAAAAGTTTTTTGTTTTATTTTTGAGACTAATCTCATTCTGTCGCCTGGGCTAAAGTGCAGTGGCATCATCATAGCTCACTACAACCTAAAACTCCTGGGTGTAAGTGATTCTCCCACCTCAGCCTCCAGAGTAGCTGAGACTACAGGTGTGCACCAACAAGCCTGGCTAATTTTTCTGTTTTTTGTAGTGATGGGGTCTCGCTCTTGCTCAGGCTGGTCTCAAACTCCTGGCCTCAAGCAATCCTCAAGCAATTATATATTACATCTAATCCAAATAGAAAATTAATAATTTAACAAACATTCTCAATAATAACTAATTATTTTTAAAATCCACTAAGTGGCATTTTTTAAGAGACCCTTTAAAATACTGATTGATTTTATCACATTCACCAAATGAAGGCCTCACTGCTACATCCCATGTCTTGTATGAGACAGCAGTATACAGAATAGAGTGACCTTTCCTGGGGAGACTACACAATAAATAGTCACGATTCAATCCTTTCTGGATTACTACAACTCTCTTGATTTGCTAAAATAGACTTACAGAAATATTGAGAAGACACAATATGCATATATTCCTTTTTAAAGGCGATTTTCAATTACATGCTAATGTGTATAACTAGTACTCCTTCTCAAACTCGAAAGCACAGTAAGAAATGAAGTTTTTTTTTTGGCCGGGCGCGGTGGCTCAAGCCTGTAATCCTAGCTCTCTGGGAGGCCGAGGTGGGCGGATCATTTGAGCTCAGGAGTTCGAGACCAGCCTGAGCAAGAGCGAGACCCCATCTCTACTATAAATAGAAAGAAATTAATTGGCCAACTAATAAATATAAAAAAAATTAGCCGGGCATGGTGGCACATGCCTGTAGTCCCAGCTACTTGGGAGGCTGAGGCAGCAGGATTGCTTGAGCCCAGGAGTTTGGGGTTGCTGTGAGCTAGGCTGACGCCACGGCACTCACTCTAGCCTGGGCAACAAAGTGAGACTCTGTCTCAAAAAAAAAAAAAAGAAATGAAGTTTTTAAAACATGGAACCTTTTATTATTAGGCTTACAGGATAAGAAAATAAGAAAATTCCCTTTCATATATGACCGACAGTTAAATACTCACAATTCCTCCATATTAACAGACCATCCAACCTTTAACCAATTTCAGGGTCCACTTCCATCTTTTTGGGGGGGTGGGACAGAGTCTCACTCTGTTGCCCAGGCTAGAGTGCTGTGTTGTCAGCCTAGCTCACAGCAACCTCAAACTCCTGGGCTCAAGTGATCCTCCTGCCTCAGCCTCCCGAGTAGCTGGGACTACAGGCATGCGCCACCATGCCCAGCTAATTTTTTCCGTATATATTTAGTTGGACAATTAATTTCTTTCTATTTTTAATAGAGACGGGGTCTCGCTCTTGCACAGGCTGGTTTCAAACTCCTGACCTTGAGCGATCCTCCCGCCTCAATCCCCCAGAGTGCTAGGATTACAGGCGAGAGCCACCCCACCCGGCCTTCAACTTCCATCTTAACTGGATTTCTAGAAACAGTTCCAGCCTAAATAGACCAGGAGCTAAAATAAAACCAACAAAGAACAGGGACTTTGCTAATGTATCCCACAGGGTTTAAATATGAAAGACAAGCTATGACCCAGAAAAACAGCTTAATGCCACAGATAGGGGTGAGAGAGAATGGCTTCAAAAGGACATCCTTTAAGGAAATTCGGGGCATATTTATTGACTCACCCTATGAATAATGAAGGTCCACCACATGTCAGGCACTTATCTAAATGTTTGAGATGTATCAGTGAGCAAGAGGTAGTAAGATTTCTGTCCCTTGGAACTTACTCTTTATGAGGAAAAACCACACTACCATTAAACACAATAAATAATTATTGGTATGTTGGAGGATTACTGCTATGAGGGGAGAGATTCTAGTATTAAATAGGGTGGTGAGCATGGGCCTCACTAAGAGTGTGAGATTTTAGACTTTAAAGAGATGAGGAAGTTAGTCAGATATATAACAGAAAGAGCATTCCACAAAGAGGGCACACCCAAAGGCAGGCGGGTACCTGCACTGGATGAAGAACCATACTAGATCAAGAATGAGCAAGGCAAAGAGGAACGAAAGGTGAGACCAGAGATGTATCAGGGGCAAGTCACATACAGCTTCACAGACCAGAGTAAGGGCTTTCATTTTTACTCTGAATGAAATGGGAAACCCATTAAGTCCAGAATAGAGGAGTGACAAACTGGCTTAAGCTTTTAAAAGATCCCTCCAGCTGCCATGTTCCAACAGACTATAAAGAGGCAAAGGTAAAATAATGCAAGAAGACCCGTTAGGATTTTTTTTTTTGAGACAGAGTCTTGCTTTGTTGCCCAGGCTAGAGTGAGTGCCGTGGCGTCAGCCTAGCTCACAGCAACCCCAAACTCCTGGGCTCAAGCAGTCCTACTGCCTCAGCCTCCCGAGTAACTGGGACTACAGGCATGTGACACCATGCCCAGCTAATTTTCTCTATATACATTAGTTGGCCAATTAATTTCTTTCTATTTATAGTAGAGACGGGGTCTCGCTCAAGGCGGGTTTTGAACTCCTGACCTCGAGCAATCCACCCGCCTCGGCCTCCCAGAGTGCTAGGATTACAGGCATGAGCCACCGCGCCCGGCCTTTTAGGATGTTATTACAGTAACTCACAAAAGATGTTGGCTCAGTGGAAGTACTGAGATGTGGCCAGATTCTTAGAGAGATGTAGAGATAAGAAAGAGGAGTCAAGCTTTTCTGGCCTAAGCTACTGAAAAATGGAGTTACCAACAAATTAGAAAGAGAAGGCTTCTGGTGAACATCTGACAGGGAAGATCAGAAGTTCAGTTTTGGATATGTTGCTTGAGATGTCCATTAGAAATCCAAACGGAAAGGTTGAGAAGACAGTTGGATATGTAAGTGAGGAAAAAGTAGAGAGGTTTAGCTCACATGAACAATATACAGAGATGATCCAACATATGTATAGCAGGAGTTCAAAGAAGAAAACCAAGGCAATGAAACAAAACCAGAAAAACCTACAAATCAAGAAAACTTTTCTGATATTGAGAGACTGAAAGATGCAGGGGCTAGGAGAGGAAGTGGGAAAAGAGAGGTTTGAAACTACATATTGAAAGGGCTAACTGCATACCCAAGGAAAAATGAGTGAGACCAATGAACACCAACACATAAAACTACTATTAAAAAAACCCTTTGGGCCGGGCGCGGTGGCTCATGCCTGTAATCCTAGCTCTCTGGGAGGCCGAGGTGGGCGGATCATTTGAGCTCAGGAGTTCGAGACCAGCCTGAGCAAGAGCGAGACCCCGTCTCTACTATAAATAGAAAGAAATTAATTGGCCAACTAATATATATAGAAAAAAAAAATTAGCCGGGCATGGTGGCGCATGCCTGTAGTCC